>NQMI01000127.1:0-59362 GCA_002270565.1 Stenocarpella maydis
TTCCTTCTTCCTCCTTCCCTCCTCCACCGCCATGCCCTTCCCCTCCTCCCACCCCCTCCATCTCGAATCAGAGAAGACGTCCTTCCACCTGTTCTGGAACGCGCCCCTCTCGTCGGCAGTCCGCTTGAACCTCTCCACGGACTCGACGTCGGCCCGCCTCAGGCTGCCGTACAGGTGCGGGTAGCCCTCGTCGCTGATGCCGCCGGCAGCGGGTTCCCACCGCACGGAGCCCTGGATGCTGGCCAGCCTGATCTTGAGGACCCAGAGGGTGGTGTTCCTGCCGAAGAAGAGGTCTGCCGTGACGGGGAGCTGTGGGGTCTCCTCAGCGCTGTCTCTCTCTCTCTCTCTCGCCTGTGGTTACGTGGGGATGTGGGCTGACGTTTGGGGGAAAGGGAGGCAGAGGGGGGAGGGGAGCCTGGCGGCGGGCCGGGCCGTGGAGAGTGTGTGTCTTGGGAGACTTGCAGCAGGGGAAGGAAATGATGGGCGTGCCGCTACGGAGCACAGGGCCGACTCACCTGCCACGGCGCGCTCAGGTGGACGAAGCCGTCCTTCCGGTCGAGCTCCGACGGCGGGAACACGTCCGGGATGGGGAATGGCGGCTCCGTGTCTACGATCTTGTAGACATACCTGGGGGCTTCGGACGGCGCCGACATGTTGGGCGGGCGTGTGGGCGCGTGTGTGTGATGTTAACGAGGCACGCACGGGGGGGTCAATATTAGGCTGGTGGCTTTATTTTTTTTCTTCTTTTGGTTCGGGTACGGCCGAGCGGGTGGGGAAAAGAGAGAGGGTCAGGGACGGGGGCGGCGTTATCTGATTGAATATGTTCTCTCGCGAAGGCGGGTGGTCCAACTATAACTCCAGGGGCCATAATAAGTTCAGCAACCGTCGATTCGGAACCATCCGTAGAACCCCGAAACCCTCCACCCCCCGGCCCACCGGCGAGGAAATCTATTCTCTGCCTGTGTAACATAATCGACACTCGAACCGTCGCCTTCACATGCGAGCGTGACAGATATTGCATCATGTGGTGTCACTAGCTTCCCCCCACCGACGGGACCGGCATCGTCCTTTAGCTCTCTCCGCGGTGCACGCACGTCCTTGGTCTTCATTCATATACATTATCAACAGTCATTACGTGCTACTGGGATGCCTGAGTGCCGTCCACTCTTGCCCCCCCCCCTCACAACATACCGCCGTCCGCCTCGGCGAGCCACAGCTTGGCCAGGTCTCTTGTCAGGCCCAGTCTCAGGATCCGCAACACCTGCTCCGCCGATGTTGAGTAGTCCAGTCCCGACCTCCAGTCCCAACCCCTCCTTGCGTTGCCTTTCGGTGCTGCTGCGTTGCTCTTGCCCGGCGATCCGCCCGCAACCGACCGGTGCAGCTGCGAGGCCAGCATCGAGCTTCCCGTCAGCACCATGCTTCCCTTCTCTGTTGACTTCTTCATCAGGTCCGCCGGCGTTGAGCCCTTCAGGAGTTTGGGAGCAGACGCGAGCACCAGCTGGAAGAAGTCCTTGCACGTCTCATAGGCCCTGCTGCCGACGGTCTGCAGGTCCTCGACCGCCTTGAGCAGGACATCAAGCTGCTCGAGTGTGATGAGCGGCGGAGAGCCCGGGCCGCGCTGGCTGTGGTCCACAAACACCAGCGCCTCGCCGAGCAGGGCTAGCAGGAAGTCCTCGCCCACGATTGCATCGCGCGATGCGTCGTACAGACCGCCACGAATGTTGTCGTCGGAGGAGGCAATCACCATTGTCAATGCTGCTGCGGCCGACTTCTGCCGCCTTGCAAGAGGCAGCGACTCGTCGTCGCGGATCTCGTAGAACTTGCGGAGCGTGGCATAGCCGGCAAGCATCTTGCCCAGGAGCTCCGCTGCTTCGAGATCCTGCTTGGCCAGCTTCTCGAGCGTGGCGTTGCGCTGCCTCAGGAGCTGCCGCAGGTGGTCATCCAGATCTGCGGCTGGAGGATATGCGGCGGATTGGATGAGGGAGTAGGCGATGAGGAAATGCATGACATCCCGCACTTTGGCTGGTCGGTGGGACAGTGCGTAGTACCACATTGCCTCTCCGTAGCGAAAGCATGTCTCCTTCAAAAGGTCGCCAAAGTGCTACGATCGTGTTAACCACCCGTCCGGCGACATCGTTAGCTTGGGGGAAAAGCAAGCTCACCTCTGCCACCTGCTCGGCGAACTGGATCATGCCAAGTTCGTTGAGTAACCTCCAGACCTTGTCCACCATCTCGGTGGACTCAACATCCATCTCCTCCAAGATGTTCTCGACTAGCTCGCCAACTGTTTCTTCCGACCGCTGCGGCGAGTCCATCCTACCGAGCACGTGGATTGCCACCTCCCAGCCGTTTCGCGACACGCCCGAGTTGTCCCTGACCGAGGTCAACTCCTTGTAGTTCGACAGCTCCTGTGCGTACTGGATCAGAGTGTTGTCTTTGACCCCATCCGTCTCGTCCGGGTCGGTGGGGTTGATCCCGAGGACTTCCATATCCTCCATATCCAGGTCATCGAAAGCGTAGAGAGCCGATGGCTGGTGCTGCGGCAGCCAGCGTCCGAGAGATGCTATCTCAGCGACCGCTGCAGCCACAGGGAGCGACCACGTCCTTAGTAGGGCAATGACTGCCTTGGCGTTATCTTCGAAGACGCAGGCTATGCCAACTTCTACGGGGTTGAGAGAGTTGAAGGCGAAATCAGAGGCCACCGCTGCCTGGAAGGAGTGCGCGAGCCGTTCCATGTATCCTTCAAAACCCAATGTCTGCGGGCCCATCCTCAGGGCCTGAGACCTGGACAGGCGGTTGCTCTTGTTGCTGCGGTTCTCGTCCCACCAACCGAACAAGCCGATAGTAGCCTCGCACCAGTCTTCGGCAGTATCGAGGATCACATCTTGAGTGCCCAACGCGATCTCAAAGAGGACGTTCAGGTTCTCGTAGATCTCCCAGGGGACTTGGCTTTCCGCCTTCCTGGCTGCTGCGGTCAATGACTGGTAGTCATCCGACATGCCGTCATCCATGACCATTCTGTTCTTGCCCTCGGCAAAACGCCGCAGTTGATCCAATGCGCCCCGCGCCTTGACACGGAATATCTTCCAGTCGTCATGTGAGATGTCCCAGTTCCCCTTCTTCCCGGGGCAGAGCTCCAGCATGTTGATGGTGTCCTCGGCCGCATACCGCACGTTGTCAAGTGCGCGGCCAGAGTACTCCAGTTCGCCCCGGCGATTAGCCTTGACGGATTCCCAGCCTGCGTTTTCCAACAGCGTCTGCGCCTCGGCGACCTGGCCTCGAAGTAGAGCCATGCACACAGTCGGCCAGAACATCCTATGGCTGGCTGGACATGGTTTGCACTGCAGAACCTCCTGGACCTGGGTGGGGTAGTGGTTGTGGTGCTCGGCGAGCCATCGGAAGAGAGTCTCCGGGAGAGGCTCTGTCGCCATGCCGTCCTCGCCTGTCCTGGTGTGATGTATTTGGAGGGCAAGAGTCGCAACGAACGTGGCCTTCTCGAATGGCGGGGACTGAGGCGCGGGTCCAATCTCAGCGGCATGCTCCTCGGAGTGCAGTGGCATGTTGTCAACGTATTGCTTCCACAGGCCGATGAGCTTCCCCGAGATGGTGGCCAAGGTCTCGTCCAACCTCTCGTCATCCTCTACTGCCCCCACGCCATCCCTGTACAGCCGGGCGATCAGGCTCTCGGTGTCTAGTATCAGCTCGGGCGGCTCTGTCATGGCTGCGTAGCTGGACTGGCTGTAGAGGTCTTTCGCGATTGAAGCGATCGTGAATGAGTGCCTCCGCCCGCCCGATCGTTGTGCTGTGGCCCGGAAGATGCCCTCAGCCTCTCTAAAGACTTTCTCATCAGCCGCCGGCGTCTGTAGCATCATCAGGTCAGACTCGTCCATGAAATCTCCATTGTCGCCGCCAGGATCCATGTCGAGCCACATGTCTCCCTCCCCTGCGTCTTCTTGGTCTCCTTCGCCATCAGAGTACCCCTCGAAATCCTCCATGAAGGCCTTTGCTGAGCGGGTTTGAGCTGGCCTGGCTGGAGCATCAAGCGGCTCCTCACCCTGGTCTTTGTCGGACTCGTCATAGTCATCGGAGTCGTCTCCATAGTCCACTTGGAACGAGCCTGCGCTATTCCGGGCTGTCGCAACGTCCTCCTCTTCTTGACCGTCGTCATCCAGTACTTCTTCTCTAAGCCGTGACGGCTTTCGCGTCGTGCTGGGGCGGGCAGGTCGGCCGGGCGGGGCGTTTGATTTCAGATTCTGTTTGCCGGCGAATAGGTTCTTTGGGGGCGCGGGCGCGAAGGGGTTGGCCTTGGGAGCGGTCCCTGCAGCAGCGAATGGATTCTTGACCGGGGGGGTCTTGTCGCCCAGGCCGCTCAGGGCGAAGGGGTTCTTGGAGCTGCTAGCACCAACAGCCTTCATCAAAGAGCTGCCCATGAAGGAGGCAGAAGGTGCTCCGGCAGGGGTGCTGCTCGCATGCATCGAAGGGGGAGGGGCAGCCGGGGTTGTGGAGGGCATGCTGCCAAAGTCGAAGAGGCGCTTGCCCTTTGCACCCCGACTGTGGTCGGGGGTGGAGAGCAGGCTGCTCTCGTCGTCGTCATCGGGCACTTTAAAAGACATGTTGAGCCGAGTTGGGCAGGCCGCCAGGTGGACCGGACCAGGCCGTCGGACAAAAAAACCAGCAACCGATTCAGGCGTCTCGGTCTCAGGCGGCGGGCGGGCTGGTCGGGTGGGGGGCCTTGTGGGCGTCGAATGTATTGCATGCAAGAAGGAGAAGTGGGATGGGATGGATGCTGGATGGGCAACACGCCCCGGGACCTCTGCAGCTGGGCGAACGCGACTTTTCCAAAGCTGCCATTCGCGACTGAAGGAAGCTCCTCTGCTGCAGCACGGGCCAAGCAACCCCGTGTCCCTGCTGTATGGGTACACTGACCTGCACTGTGTGCCACACCAATTCGTCCGTACTTGTACTGTCATTACACAGGCAACTAACGACCGCGGAGCACTCACGTACCAAGCTATCTTTTCCTCGCTCGCCCACACAAACATTTCGTGCACGTTTGCTGCGTTCACAGCAAGCTCGCCCTGAGAATCAACCATCAGACCATAAAAGGGATACGGGTTGTCACATCCCCCATTGTGGGCGATCGTGTTCAAGTCGGACAGTGTACTCTCTACGCCCTCATCACAGCTTGGCCAGACTTGTTTTCTGGACCAGTCTCGCGTGGTTCGGGGACACGGCAAGCAGTGCAGCAAGTTGCCATACACAGGCTGTCCAGGCTGGGGCACTCGCCCGAGGCTGCCCGCCAAAGACAAACCAGGAGACCTTCGGATGGCATCATAACTAGCCGTGCTTTAGAGCGTCTTCCAATCAAACGCCTCTTCCCACGCAGCAGCTGCCTTCAGGACTGTCGCATCATCATATCGGCGTCCGACAAGCATGATGCCCGTTGGCAGCTTTACATCACCGCTGTCGGAGGCGGGAACAAATCCGCATGGTAGTGACAGTGCTGGATGCCCAGTGCCTGTTCTTGTCAGCACCGCTCAGTCGAGATGATGCTGCAGCAACCTCACAAGGTGGACTTACTGTCAAAAGGGCATGTGTTGTATACGATGCTCGGAACAAGAGCGTTGTCCCGCAATGGGCCCCCTCTCGTGCTGCCGTCTCCAAGATTTGGAGGCGGCGAGGCAACTGTCGGCATCACCAAGATGTCAAACTTGTTGAGCGCATCATCATAGCTGTCCTGGCCGCAAGTATCTGGTCAGCCGGAGATCCGAGGCGCCCCAGGCGGGGTCCAGAGGAACTCACTGCGAGTCCCTTGACCAGGTTCCCAACCCTTCCCTGCAACGCAGCCCCATACTTTTGCTCGCAGTATAGCCACCTGATGTATAGGTTCCGACAGCCAGGACCCAGAGAGTCAAACTCTCGTTGGCTCAGCCGTTTCGGCGTTATCAGCGCCGCACGATCCGTCAGTGAGAACTGCTTCCTGCCGTCCATATCACCGAAAATGGCCTGCCGCCCACCGGCGATTGGGAGGCCACAGGTCCAGATCACACTGCCTTTGTGATGCGCGGGAACAGACACTTCCTGCACCTCCGCGCCTAGTTGCGAGAACTTTTCTGCCGCTGCCCGAACAGAGCCGACAACATTGGCGTCCTGCTGGGGTACCTCGAAGCCCTCCCTCAGGATGCCGACCTTGAGCCCGCTGAGGGAAGACGCCGAGTCCTTCTGGATGGTATCGAGCACAGCGTCCACAAACAATGTCTTGGGGCTGCCAACCTCGAGGCCGAACGCCGGCTGGCGGTCATCCCAACCATCTGATCCGGCAATTGCTTCGAGAAGCCTCGCGCAATCGGGCACTGTTCGCGCCATTGGCCCCGTGTGATCTATATTCGCGTCAAGGCTGAGGATTCCCGTGTACGGAACGAGACCCCATGTTGGTTTCAAGCCCACGATGCCGCAGCACGCAGCTGGGATTCTGATGCTCCCTCCCTGGTCGCCTCCGATTGCCACATCGACGGATCCCGATGCCACAAGGCGTCCTGAGCCGGACGAGGACCCGCCGGCGCTGTAGTAGTCGGCGTATGGGTTGTGAACCTGGCCTGTGCACGACGATATAGACGTTGGCTCAAGACAGCTGTTCTCGCAAGCTAACCTCTGTATCAATACCTCACGAGACTGGGCTCTGCAGCACTACGCCGTACCACGGAAGAGTGTGCTTACCTGATTTTCCCAAGATCAGACCGCCTGCATCCAGGATGCGGGTCACGATGGTAGCATCGTACTCGGGGGTCCACTCAACCGTGGTTGAGCCATTCGTGCACCGCACGCCTGCCACGGCGGTATTGTCCTTGATAGCCACAGTCTTTCCATCCAGGAGTTTGGTCCTCGGTGAGGCTGCCTTGATTAACACCTGGCTTTGGAGTCAGCGATAGCCCACGGTGCTATATCTCTATCGCCTTGCTCACCTTTGTTGCCCAGCCTCCACCGTCAGTATCGTTTGGCTCTGGAATATGCACCTTCTCCCGCGGATACTCGCTGAGGTCGGGCTTCGGAAACAATAGTTTGTCATCCCCTAGGCTGGCAACAAGACTTTCAAACTCGCTCGTCATGACACTGTAATCTTCTGCGTGGCCTTTTTCGAGTTTTAGGCCTGCCTGGGCGGCAAGATCCGTGATCTCTTCGACACTGACCTTCGCTGGAGACATGATGGACTTGATGGACTCTAACTTCTTGGCTCAAGGGATTACCTGCGGTCTAGGGGTTTTTCTTGTTGTTGTACTCAGCTTGTGCAGGATATTGTAGTGTGGTAGCAGATGCCTGTGACTCTAAGAAGCCATCCACTCGCCCAAACCTCTTGCATATCTATATTGCACTCACCTCGTCGTCTCCGAGGATCGGCATTGCCGCTAGAGTCTTATCTCATTGATATTCAGGCGCGGGGTATACTGGACCGGACCGGCAAGCTTAAATAAAAGCTGCAGTTTACTTCACTAACAGGTGACGTAGTTCGTGTCAGAAATAACCCCAAAGTTGATCTTCACCTTTTCAGTAAAAGGAGGGCCTTTTCATCCCGGTAATGCTTTGCTCGGAATCATATTCTGGTGGCCGGCGATTTCTGTGAAGAGACCCTGGTTGAAGCCAAGAGCTCTAGACTATTATTTGCGGCATGGTTCTCGATGGAGTAAACTTGAGGGTAAACATTTGAAACCGCGGTAATTTTAAGTCTCTCCGTTGACCTCCACCACCAGTGTCAGGTCAGGCGGAACATCTGGCTCGAAATTGGACAGATAAGGAAATATGCAACTGCGTCGTATTATCTTGTAGGATGAGCAGAACCTAAACAGTACTACCAATCCCCTATTGGAAGCCCCAGTTTCCAACGATGCGCAGTAGGGAGGAACAATATGAACCTTTTGACAATGAAGTTCCCTGTGCGGTCCCATGGGTGTTCTTGTAACCCCTTACTATTGTCTATCTTTTCTTTTCACCTCAACCAATGGAACTTTGAATCTGATTTCACACTCTCAATAGTAGGCTATTCAAGTGGATGTCAGAGAAGTCCCACTAGGAAGAACACCCTCGGAATACTATGACTTAGTCGCTTCAATGTTGACTGAGTGTTAGTCACCCCTTCGGTTTCAATCACCCAAGCTTGAAAAGGGCTGGTGACAGCTCGTAACACTATTTCACTGATTACTATCTCGGCGTTCTGTACACAGGCTCCTTGATGCATTATGAGAAGCACGTCGATGTCGAGTAGCTTGGCTTACCTAGGTAGCCAGCCCCGAGCCAAGACGTTATTAATTCCTAGGGTTCATTGGTGAGGCTTCCATTACCTTTGTAACAATCTCACTTGGTTTCAGCTAGAACAGCCTGAGGGTACGGGGGGCCTGAGTTGGGAATTTGTTTGGTGCGTTTCCTCTACTGCTGTCTGAGGCGGAAATGAAGTACATTTTGACTAACTTCAAATTTTGGTAGAAAACGAGAGGCTTCCCTTTGAGATTGGGTGGCAGAGAAGATCAGATGACGGCAAGGTCCCAGCGACTGGTATTTTTGCCTTCAATGTTGACTACAAAAGTTACTGTTCGGTACCTGGCTGCCAAAGTTGACCTGTAGCTCTAGCCTCCGACCATCGGTCGCAATCGAGTGTGACTTGTAGCATCCATCAAGCCAGAATTCCGATCTAAAAAAAACAATAAAAAAAAAAACATAAACCTGATTTTACTGCGCATATCTGATTCTTTCTTCCCGAGGTCTTCTTCTTGTTCTTGTTCTTCTTATTTTTTCTTAGTCGCCGCCAACACCTTTAATAACGTCGGCTGCCTTTTCTGCGACCGCATACATGGTTTCCTGTGTGTGAGCAGAAGGAATTAGAGGCAAAATACTGGCATCTACAATCCTAAGTCCCGTGACACCATAGACTCGTAACTGAGGGTCAACAACTCCTCCCAAGTCTTTAGGCATCATTGCCGCTGTACAGCAAGGGTGGGCATTAGCTGGTCTGTAGAGAGAAGTCCTAATAGCATGCTCTATTTGTTCGTCAGTCGTTACGTTAGCTCCAGGCACGGTCTCGACTGGCCGAAGTGGAGCCAAGGAGGGCGATGATAAGAGTCGGCGAGCCATTCTGACACCCGCAATAGCTATTTTCATGTCCAAGGGGTGTGTTAAGGCCTGATAATCCACCAAAGGTGCCCCGAGGGTCGGATCTGGATTGGTAGAATTGACGAGTACTGTCCCCCGAGAGAACGGCTTGATGATGGTGAACGCACCGCCAGCGGAGCCGCCAAACACGTTCTCAATGACGCTGCCGTGCTGCTCAGCTATCATACGAGACAATAACTGGTGCTGACGCTTGTAGCCTGCCTCCAGTATCGGGTTCTGCTTGTACCAATCATCAAGATATCGACTGCTGTCATTGTCATTGACATCAAGGAAGTCGTCAATTAAGTCTCCGTAATCACTGGTGAGGTTCTCCAGAGATAAGACGACCCTATTGTTGCCAGAAGCCCAGGTCAGAGGCCCCGTCCTGTTCGCCATATACTCATCCCAAGATGCGTTGAAAAAGGAGGCGTCATTGTAGAGATTTGGGTTGAGGCTTGGCTCATTCAAGACTTGGTGGGTAAACGTCAGATTTCAGTCCGTACTAGTAGCGGAAGAAGCGATCGAGCGTCATAAGAGAGGCGTTAGTTAATGAACTTACGTTGAAAGGCAAATCCGATATTCGTCGGATGATCCTGAAAGTTTGCACCGACACCGGGGAGATCTGCGATAACATTGATTCCTAGAGGTTCCAGTAAAGCTGCCGGGCCGATACCGCTAATCTGCAGGATTTTTGTCGTGTGTACCGCTCCCGTGGCAAGTATCACCTCCTTCCCAGAAGGAAAGTATTTGTATTCATTGGAAGTGCTGTTCACACGAGCCACATTTACCCCCCTGACAGAGGCGCCCGGCTCAGTGACCAGTGTTGCCACGTAATTTCCAACGAGGATGTCCAAATTGGCTCTTGCGCTGACTGGGTCATAATCTATGATACTGAGCGTTAGTCCGTGACAATCTTGCAGAGTCATTCTCATTCAATAGCCTGTAAAATGTCTGTATGGAGTTTTGAGTGATGGGTGGAAGTGCTGCATTGGACCGATCATACAACGCACATCAGACATGTCGCCTGAACTTCAGAGGTTCCTCAATACGTATGACATGGATCGAAGAGACTCACATGATTGTCGTGCAGAGGACCTGGTAATATTCACAGGGTCGATATCAATTGGTTTCCACGCCATACCGAGATTCTCTCCATTCGTGTCCCCATCCGTTCGGTACTGGACTCCGATGTCTTTCGTCCAAGCATCAATGAAGTCATCTGACCAAGCATCTCTGGTGTGAGCAGGCCTGCCTTTGCGGCTACCATCACAAGATGTCGGAGTCTGGAGACTTACACAAAGCTGGGAATTGCCATTTGGGAAAGCCGGCTTGCATAGGACCCTGGCCATACCCTTCTGGGCTGACGACGTAGTCATACATCTCAGCCAGCTTGGAATTGGGGTATGTCAAAGTCGACGACTTTTTGAAGTACTCAAACATACTCTCCCAGCCCCAGCCTGGGTTTCCGAGGGCTTCCCAAGAATCGTAGTCTGTACGGGAGCCCCTTGATAGAGCCACTGCGTTGAGGCTTAGCGTTAGCATCGTTTCATAGTTATGAAGCGCTGTCCGCAAAGAGATCGACTTGAGGGCAGCCATTGTCCAGGTGGTCACTCACTCCCGTTAACAGTCGACCCACCGCCCACTGTCTTTCCCAGGTAAACATTGAACGTTCTATTCCCGAGACCCTTCTGGGGGACTGAGGGAAGCTCGAAGAGGTCTTGTGTGTGAAGAAACCTAGCAAAATAGGGAATTGCAACATCCCACCTATCATCGAAATCCCCATATTCAACGACAAGTACCGATACTACAGAATAAGACGCAATTATCAGGCATCATCGATATGAGGTACTGCAGGATGAGTCGACACATACAGTTTGGATCTTCAGTCAGGCGGTTAGCTACTACAAGCCCAGTAAGGCCTCCTCCTACCACAATGTAGTCATATGTGCGGTTTATGGAGTCTGAGTCTCGAATTATGGCAGCGCCCGAAAGTCCAGCCAGAACAAGAATGAGGCATATCGGAGAAAACATCCCGGAAAACGGCATCATATCTGGTCTCCAGGCCACTCTTGGACAATGGAATGTTTGTTTTCGGTAAGCTCAACAAGACGGCATTGATCAAATATTCTAGAGGAAAAGTTTTGTACTTGACTGTGAGGATATGAGCAAGTGGATGTGCCTCCCACCGCTCGATTGATTCGACTGCGGATGTTGCCACACTACAGGGTTCGTCAGTAGTGCTTACTGTATCAATACCAAGTTACACAGTATGCGAGAAAAGGCAGGTAGGCTACTTGTTTGTCGCTACAGGATTGGCTGGGAATCCTGAATACCTCACACTTGCATTCAAGCTAGTCCAAATGGTAGGTTCCAGGCCCGTCGACCGCCTATAGAAAAATCAGGACTGGCTTCAAATCTCTCGGAATTCAATATTTGGAGAGCCACACGCATTGTGAATTGCGCTTCAAAATCTCACCACAGCATATGTCTAGAAGCCAGAGCCAGTTCGAGAGAAACTGCGGTGTAACCCAATATCCTCCACGGCGTATTTGTTGTTGGCCGGCGAGGTTGCAATTTTCGAGGCAGAGTGTCAGAGATGTTTGTGCCCTAGGCTTTAGGCGGCCCCGCTGGGTGACGGGGGACACCCGTCATTGCTTGATCTCTTGGTCTGCTGGTGTAGTTGGCTACGTCGGACAGCTCCCAGTCGGCGTATGAGCCGGCCGTAATACGAATTAGATGGCCAATGCAGACTACAGCAAATCCTGAGCCATACCAAACCAGACGATGTAAATCGCGTGAACCTTGACGTTGCGGATCCATTGCTTGGGCTTTCTACAAGTGGGAATGACCGCAAATCGCTACATCAGGCCTGCTAGCTGGAGAGGTCAGTCAGTGCTGCAGTCACCCAGAACTATTCAATGTATAAACAGGGCCTGTGACCTGAAATAGGCGGCCACTAGAAAGATTAGGTAACTCTACCTTGGCAGGTCTGGCATGCTATCTTTTGGGTTTAAGACCGGGAATGAAGCCCATGCTGTGTTGTTGATCATAATTTGGTGAGGTGAACTCTTTTTGCACATTCCTGTAATCCATGGTAATTCAGGCGTGTTAGGTTTTCTTTCTCGGAGCTGAGCGTAATTCTAATCATATCCGCTTCAGGGGGCATGCTTTGATGAAGTTTGGCCAATTCCGCATTTGTGCAATCCACAGTGTTGCTACATCAACCGCACCGTATTCGGGAGTCCAGGAAGCCATTACATGAGGCCCCAAACCAAGCTCAGGGGCGGGCTTCATCCATTCTCCTTGTACCTTCAGTATACCTGAGGCTGCTCGGAAAGTCCTCATTTCCTCTCTGACGGACAATGTGGGGAGGTAGGTTGATGGACAACTTCTCGAGGTTTGGTGCAAGGCCCCGGCGAGGCTTGCTTTAATTTCTGGAACTGCTTCGGCCCCGGACAGAGCAGTTACGGAAATTAATGGAAACCTGCCGGCAAGTGGACATTGGATTTCCGCCAATGTGGCAGAAGTCTGAATAGTGACGAAGTGCACGCTTTCCACAGCTAATACCATAAGAGCGGTTACAGCACTATGGATACAAGTGTCAAGATTTTTGAAAATCCGGTAACCCAGGCGCGAAAGGTGGCCTTCTCAGCCTCCTCATGGATAACCTGAAATTAGCTGTACATATTTGGGGTTTGTTCTGTGATTCTTTTACGAAGGGTGACTACATCACAGCAGCTCAGTTATGAAGGCGTAAGGACCAGTCAGTAGTATGTAGTGAACAAACTCACTTCAGGAATGCTTGCAACATTAAATGTAGAGCTGGCCGCAGTTGACCAAAGTCATCCAGTTAAGCTCAAATGCCCATGAATATATTAGACGAAGCGGTAGAGGCCGCCGAGGAAGTGAGGGTGCACCATCGAGACGGGAGGAGTGATGGGGAACTGCCTAGAGCGGTCCACAGCCTCCTAAGGCTCCTAAGGGCTGCCCTGTTTATTTAGCATGATGCCAGTGTCGCCATTGGCGCCCGGCGGCTGCCCGAGGTCAGACGCCAGCCTGTCAAGCTGGTGAGGCCTAGTCAATTGGCAACGCCAAGCCGCTGTTGGTCAGGGGGGCCAGGGGCTGAGATTCATGCAACCGCCCCCTGTGATGGACTGCCGTCGACAAATCATCCGAGCTAGAACCCGGCTCATGGCCTACCACTCCGCGTACCGAGTAGTTATGCCTATGTGTAGCTGATGTGTGCTAAGACCCAGCCTTCCTGTGCAGTGTCTGACTGGCCAGACCCGGCGAGCAAGTCAAAGTAAAGGACCCGAAACCCATGTTCACAGTCCCACAATGTTGGCGTAGCGACACTTGGGAACTTGCATTCACTCACACCTTGAATCCTCAATGAAGCTGGTTGTACGGTGAACCAACCGTTGGCCTGTCGCCACTTGAACTGCCGGGCCATGCTCATCGGCAGTGATCCTCGGGTTGCCTCTCCGAGTCTGAAGTTTGTTAAATTGGCTACTTGGACACGGCCTTGTAACACATCGGATGAACGCGTTAAGTGACACGACCTGACATGTGTCGACAGCCATGACCAGACCTTACATTACACCAACCCATCATATGTGCCATTAAGCTTTGTCACAGGCTGGGCTGTCCTACCTACCAAGGTACAATTCACCCCATCTCATGACCCGAAATCACAGAGCCACCGGCAGGACGTGACGAACTGTCTAAGTCAAGTACCTGTCTTGCTCGGATAACTTCTCCAGCCGTCTCCTTCTACCACTCTTTTTAACTTCCAAACAAAGCGAAGGAGACCCTTGTCCGTGGAGAGCAATGAGGTCATTTACGTTTTTGCCACTGAGCACAGTCCTAGCGACGGCCACCCTTCTGGCCTCGGCCATTGCCTCGCTCCAGGATTGTCTGAACAGTGTTTGTGCGGGCACCGAAGACTGTGTTAGGTTTGCCGATGATGGAATCGACATCCTGAATATTTATCAACTGAGCTGGGTCAAGCCCTACAACCTCGCCGTGGACGTCAAACCTGAAGCAGTCATCCGCCCCAACACCACAGAGCAAGTCGCAGCCACCGTGCAGTGCGCCGCAGAAAACGGCTACAAGGTCCAAGCAAAGTCTGGCGGCCATTCATATGCCAACTTTGGGCTTGGCGATGGTGCTGTCGCCATTGATCTAGTCAACCTCAATCAGTACAGCATCGACAACGCTACAGGACATGCAACCATCGGAGCAGGAATGAGGCTGGGTGATGTCGATAAGAATTTGCATGAGACCGGCAGAGCTTTCGCCCATGGCGTGTGTCCATCCGTGGGCATTGGGGGCCATGCGACTATAGTGAGTCTATCCGAGCGTCCCACTAGCCAACCTCAAAACGTGACAAGTGACTGACGGGAAACATCCACAGGGCGGTCTGGGCCCAATGTCTCGAATGTGGGGGCCAGCTCTGGACGCAATTGTTGAGGTGGAGGTAGTGACAGCCAATGGAACCATCGTGCGTGCCAACGAGCAGGAAAACAGCGACCTTTTCTACGTGAGACTCAGACAGACTCTCTTCAGTTTTGGTGCTCCTCCTGACGATATTGACAGGGTCTTCGAGGAGCTGGTGCCAGCTTCGGTGTTATCACCGAGTTTGTCATGAGCACACATCCTGAGCCTGGCGATGTCGTCCAGTACACTTTCGACATCACCGTCGGAGATGACCCGGCACAACTCACAGACGTCTACATGCAGTGGCAAGACCTCGTGTCGGACCCTACCCTTGACCGGCGTTTCGGTCAGTAAATATTCTTCTATCAAGCTCCCCCGATCTTTGCGCCTTAGAGATTTTCAAAAGTTCCCACATCAGGCCCGCCGCACAGCAGGTGATTGACATGTCGCAGGTACTGAGTTGATAATGTGGCTTGGAGGTATCATCATCACAGGGACATTTTATGGGACCGAAGAAGAATTCGACAAGACTGGCATCCATCAACGCCTACCAGGCAACGGCACGATTGCCGTAACTGATTGGCTCGGCTCCTTGGCTGCATGGGCTGAGAAAGAAGGCCTCTATTTAGCTTCCGTGTCTTCCAATTTCTACGCCAAGAGCCTCGGCTTCCGACAGGAGGATGTCCTCAGCAAGGAAAATGCTACCAAGCTGTTTGAGTTCGCACAGGGGGTGGACAAGGGAACTCTTTTGTGGTTCATCATCTTCGACGCGTCGGGAGGAGCTGTTGCCGACGTTCCTCTTGATGCCACTGCATACGCCCACCGCGACAAGTACATGTTCTACCAGTCTTATGCCATCGACCTTGTGAGCTTGTCGAATACGACCTGGACGTTCCTCAACGACTTCCACGAGGAGCTAGTTGGGAAGCTGCCTCAAAAAACAATGACCAGGGGCACATACCCCGGCTATGTTGACCTGAACATATCTGGAATACCTCAAGAGCAATATTGGGAAGGAAACCTGCCAAAACTGGAGGGTATCAAATCTAAGTGGGACTCGAACGATGTCTTTCATAACCCACAAAGCGTGAGGCCAGCGGGAACTTGAGATGAATCCGGACAGGTGTTCAGGTTTGGACAGGATACTTTGAGCGATGCTTGTCATTGAGATACCCTGGGAATGAATCACGTTGTTTTGTTTAGTTATTCAAGCAATTTTGAAAACGTCATCTCTTGCAATGATGCGTCTTTGACCATTCAAACCAGTGCTTTTGCTGCTCTGCGAGTCCGACTGGGAGGGTATACCGAGTGAACGTACTGCTCAAGCGGTATCTTGCAGCTCTGATATGAATGTTGTCTCTGGAGTGGATGTGAGTGAGGCCGGAGAGCATGTAGAGGTCAATCTACCCAGGTAATTCGTACCTAGGTAGTTTCTGGTGGTTCCAAATAGGAATGAGGACAAGGGATGGCTTGCTCCTCTCGATGTAGCTTTCGAGAGACTTTAGGACTGTCTCGTGACTGGACGGCAACAGAGGTGAGGTAATCCTTTGGCACCGGATAATTATCACGCAATGGGTCCGTTCGCTTTGGGCCCAGGTGAGTTGGGCATGTTCCTCGTGTGACCTAATAGCATCTGTCCAATACTTACCTAGGTACCTAAGTACTTAAGTAGGTTTCATCGGAACTACATGTTCCAGGAACGGTAGGAGGGCGCACAAGCTGAGCTCCTGTTTTATCAATCTTCATGTTTTATTTCCTTTGCAAATGCTTGTCTTCGGCAGCCGTCACACCAAGCATCAATGGCCGCGTGGGAGGAGATGTTTGTCATGGTGTCAACGGCGAGAAGCTTGCATGTGGCCGCCCAGAGAATCAACTTCCATTCTCGCCCCCCTAGCACTTCACTAAAACTCATGGGACCGTATACTTACTTCAACATACTCAGCTCGTAGCCCTGTCTGGAGGACATGTTTTCAATGTTTTCAAGATTTGTTAAGTTCTCTTTCTGCGTGGTCACCTATAGCTCTGGTCGGGAAGCCAGACAAGCCATCCTGGTGCCCTCACACTCGGACAACTGTACGTCATCGGAATGGAAATTAGCCACACGCTATACTTGCTGGAACGCCGGTAAATCTCCATGTATTCCTCATATGCTTCTGCCCGGGACTACCTAGGTATTTAAATTGTGCGTATTCTCATAAAATTGGCCGCCAATGGCCAATAGATGAGATTCCCACAGGTAGATTTATATAGCGAAAGTAAAAGTTTCTTCTTCGTGAACTCATGATATAAGAATAGAAAACTGAGATTGTAGCCTCAAATAACTCGCCATCAGGAGTTATCATAGGCAAGATGTGTGACGTGCAGAAATATGACAGAGGGCGATCATTGTGCTTCCTCCTGGAGAGGCTTTCAAATAGCTAGCCCTAATGGATGAATAGATTGCGCGCCACCTAATATTCAGATCTTGCCAAAGCCAGCCGAGCCCGGCACGCTCGACTGGACTGAAGACGCGGTGCTCGCGCTGGCAATGTTCTTTCCTTTGAAGTTGGACAAGAATGTTGTGTCCTTGGCGCTGTATCCAGTGCTGCTTCCGAAGGCATTCAGCTGGCAGTTGTGGCCCAGGTACGACGCACACGCTGCATTGCTGGCGGTATCCGGGCTGTTGAACATCTTGCCCTTGAAACTGCTCGCCTCGACCTCATTGACGACGTTCTGGAACACGGAGCCCTCAACCACCACCATCGCCCCGGCGTCAACTTCGAACGCGTGCTTGGAGTTGGCGTACCAGTAGTTGTTGACTGCATGGAGGAGAGTGTTGCCGCCAACCTTCGGGGACCGCCCCGAGGTATGGTGTCTGCAGAATCGGGAGTTAGCTTTCAAAGAAATAAGGAAGGAGTTTAATGGAATTAGAGTGGAACAAGATACAGGGTGCCCGCGGCTCTTATGACATGGGCTCTGGAAAAGAAATCATTGTTCCTAGGCGGGCTAAAAATGCCTCTGGAGGCTGCTTACATATAGTTATTCTTAAGGGTAATCAGGTCGTTGGAGCCAGTGAAGTAGAGGGCCCAATAGTGGTGTCCGTCACAGGTAGCAGACCAAGAAGTCGAGCCATCTATTTCCGAGTTGGAGATAGTGACGCGATTAGAAGCCTCGTATCCTAACACGATGTGTTGCCGGCCAATGAGAGATGTCTGAGAGAAGGTGGATTAGCAAGCGGCTCTTCCAAAGTTGAAGTTCAAGTCCGCTATTATTCGCAATCTCCGGGTTTCGTCAAGTGTGACTTACCTTGACGTGGTCAATCCAGACCATGTCTGCACCGTTCAGAGTAATAGCATCACCGCCCCAGACGTATTGAGGGTTGAGATTCGTGATGTGAATATTCTGGATGATGATGTTGCTGGCACCGCTGACAATCTTCAAGCCCTTCCCCTTGATGACACCGGAGCTACCAGAACCGACAAGTGATTTGTTCGACTTCACGTTGATCGCGGATATTGCGGCATTGTCATACTTGACTGAAACGCGTGGGGCATTGGGTTGGTATTCCGTACACCAGTTGTTCTGGTTAATGGCAGTCTGGCAGCCAGATGCTGTTCCGTAAGGGGCACAACCTGTCGCAGAGGTCGTGCCTTCGGTGCCGGTGAAGTCGAAGGTTTTTGTCAGGATGATCACACGAGGTGAAGAGTCGCCGAGGTCTGTTGTGCGTTAGTATACTACCATCATATTCCAAAACTGTTTTGGTGCATGTTCAGCTACTAAGGAAGGAGGAAGAGGAGCAAAAGCAGCCTTTTACGTATTATGCTTACAGCTCACGAGCTCGGCATTGGTTGAGGGATAGACGGGAGAGGCACTACCGCCGCCAGTGACGCCCTTGGCGAAGCCCTCAGCAGCCCCGGTCACCCCAGCGGCTGAGGCACTGTCCCCAGCGAGGACCGCCGCCAGGAGAAAGAGTCCGAAGCGCTGCATGCTGAGCATCCCGCGAGATGGAAAGCCCGGGAGAATGATTATGTGGTTGAGATGGACTTGGCGAAGACGTCTCCAAGCCCTGCCACAATACCACACGAGGAGTTTTGGACGGCCACCCTTGCTATGCGGACATAGGCGACCTTAAGTAGGCATAAATGTGCACAATAACTATGTGTTGACTCTACTATTGTTGCCCAGACGAGGCCACGTCTGGCGTCCGGAGACTGGTTCCTATTCCTCTGTTCTCACAGGGCCTTCTTCCTGCACACGATGCTACATCAGCTTATTTGACATGTTTGGCCGGACAGGGCCTCACATCTTGACGAAGCAGTATCTGATTTTCGCCCTTCCGGATAGAAGCTTGCACGGCTTGAAATGTCAAGGGTGTTGGGCCGTGGGTCATTTTGGTGTCTTGGCACGGATCAGCCACCTCCTTCTTTAGCTTCTGGACGTGTTGATTGACGGGAATTTCTAGGGTGATTATCCGTCACGGACGATCGTCACGAAAACGGCACCATTGTCAGACACAACTCCAGTCAAATGCGACACAACCCTGGGTGCATCTTGGTCGGTACCTGTCAACTGCATCAGCGAAAGCCACGCCTGTCAGTGTACCTAGGTATGAAGGAACCGCCGCAGTTCTATCTTTCAACTCTCTCTCTCTCTCTCTCTCTTTAAAAGAGGGGTATTGCGATCCGATCAAAAAAGAAACCAGCAGCTACCCAAGATGATGTGGGCTCCAACGCACGAGTTTGGACTTATCCACATCCCGGTACGTAGCAAGAGCTAAAATACACTGCTGATATTGAGCTGTATTGACAAGCATACTTAAGTAGACGGAAAGGCAGTAAGTGAATATTACCCAAAGAGTCTGGTAAAATTAACACGCGTACTTTTTCTGGGGCCAGTATCAGTGTTGAACTCATTGACCTCACACATGCAGGGAGCTAGCCACTTTACCTGGTTTCATTCTTGATCCGATTACATACTCTTTGTAGAGGAAGAGCTGCAGGTGGGCTCTTCATACAGTAAGTAGAGGCCGATTAAAGACCACAGTTAGATAATACATAATGCCAAATAATAGCAGGTTTAAATGATATTGTAACGGCTGATAACAAGACTGCCATCGTACAATCACGAGCGATATACACCGTGGAACACAAAACAGCTTCCTGGATGCTCAAGGACTAATAAATGCCACAACATTTAAACTGAAAGTTTGGCGTCGAATTTCACCGTCACTCAAGGCTCACATTCGCTATTATACACCGGGTCTATTCTTCCCAAACATCCCAAATCTAGACTCAGCTTACCGTCTACGAGTTGCCTGTGCTTTAGAGGTCCATGCCGCGTCCACTAGGACGGCGCGTCGTCGACGTAGCTCTCCCAGTCTGATTTCCTCACTTCACTGCCTTAGCAGCCATCTCTCACGCTGTGCTCTCCATTTCGTATACCATTTGCTTCCAATGGCCCACCTCCCGAGATCACTCAGCCGTCTACTTACCATTACGTGCCCAGGTGGTCTTCTCAATCAATCCAACAGTGACCCTTCCTCATCGGTTATGGTACTTGATGCAGCAGTACCTTTCTGGGACTGGAACAGCAAGTAACTCTTCTCCTCGGGATAGGCGCCGGAGGTGGCAGCATCCTTGCGGAATCTGAAGTTCAGGCCGTCCGCCAATAATTAGAGTCTGCCCTTGATCTTGACAATAGACGATATGTGAATTTTGAGCTTTGGTATTCGCGAGGGGAACACGGTGCGGCCCACCGGCTTGCTGTCTGGCTAACAAATGCTCACTGACCGTATGGTTGGTCGGACTAGACATATTCGTGTAGTACATGCATTGCAAGTCGTCCATCCTCCGCAATATCTTGGGACGCAATGCTTCCAACCATTCCCGGTTTATATGAATGGTGCTGTGGCTACAGATGTTGTTGAAAAGCTGGCGATCATAGATGAGAGTTTCAGCCAGAGCCTCCCATTCACATCCGTGGATAAGCCGTGAGGCGTAGGCACCTGTACCCTTGACCCCCGCTTGACGTGCAGCCACTGCAGTGCAAAGTCTGTTCTCTTGCAAGCGAGACCAATCCCTCGGGCGCGACTGCCAGCACTGAGCGCTCCTACGGTCGAGGCCCCAATGTGGCCCCGTTCAACTAGTCATCCCACGACACCCTTCAGCATGGAGACGGAATGTAGGGGATGTCTCGTGCATACTGCTTGAAATGGAGAAGGGAAGACGTCTTGCATGATATCATACCGCCTGCTATTAATCAGACCGATGAATCGTTGGATCTCGATACCACCGCAGGCACATATGGCCCTGAACTTTATGGTAGCACTGGGCATTGGGCTAGAACACGGTTGGAAGCAAGAATTGGGGAACTCAGAGAACTCAGAGAACTTCAGAGACCTAAGAAGGGGAAACTCCACTTACAGGGCAACCGACCGTTGGTAGCTTACATGAGGACAGTTCATGAACCATTTGGTTGGAAATGAACCACGGAATGAGACTAAAGACCTAGGCCAGTTTATTTCCAAGGACTTTTGCTGGGTGCAAATGAAGATGTTTCCCAAGTGGGAGTAAGGCAGAGGCCCAGAAACCGCCAGACACCGGGGTAGACCTAAACCCCATTTCGTCAATGCCGTGATATCGCCGAATTGTGCGTGGCTGACGACCTTCGTAAACTCCAACACTCGATGGGGCTCGGCGTCTTGGGGAACTTGCTCCCCTGACATAATGTGTGGGGAAGCTTCGAGGCTAGCTATAAGAGAGCTTTGTCCGGTATGGTTCCACAGTGGTGCTGTTAATGGTTGAAGGCAATTTATCCACGAGCTCCCCGTGCATCATAAGCCATTGAGAACTACAGCTTTACCAACTCCAGATCACACGCACCATGGCGTCGACCGCAGGAAAGGTATAGAGACCCGCATCATAAGACGTCCTCGGAAAGGAGGCAGAGCTGGAAACTCTTGGAGCTGCGCAGAACCAGACAAGGAAAAAAGAGCGATATGCTAAGCTTCGTTCATGCAGACAATCACTTGCAAGGCCGCCGTGGCATGGGAGGCCGGCAAGGAGTTGAGCGTCGAGGAGATCGAGGTCGCGCCGCCAAAGGCTCATGAAGTGCGGATCGAGATCTACCACACCGGAGTCTGTCACACAGGTCAGCTTGCTTCGCCCTCGGTCATGCCTTGTCCCTCCCTGGAGTGGCCGAGTTGGATCCACTGTCCACCGACTGTGTTCCGAGCTGATCCGATCGATCAATGTCGCAGATGCGTACACCCTCTCCGGGAACGATCCCGAGGGAGCCTTCCCCGTTATCCTCGGGCATGAGGGCGCCGGCATTGTGGAATCGGTAGGCGAGGGCGTTACCAGCGTCAAACCTGGCGATCACGTCGTCGCCCTATAGTGAGTCGCCTCCCCGCCCGTGACAAAGGGGTTCTACCCGGGCAAGCGATGATAACCAACGCCGGGAGACCCACATGGGAACTTGCTGATTTGAAACCAACCCAAATAAAAGCACGCCAGAATGTAAAGAGTGCAAGTTCTGCAGGTCGGGCAAGACAAACCTCTGCGGAAAGATCCGCGCCACACAGGGCCAGGGCTTGATGCCCGACGGCACATCTCGGTTCCGGTGCAAGGGCAAGGCCCTGCTGCATTTCATGGGCTGCTCGACATTCTCGCAGTACACGGTGGTGGCGGACATCTCGGTAGTGGCAGTGCAGCAGGACGCGCCGATGGACAAGATGTGCCTGCTCGGCTGCGGCATCACGACGGGGTACGGGGCTGCGCGGATCACGGCCAAGGTGGAGGAAGGATGCAGCGTCGGCATCTTCGGCGCCGGGTGCGTGGGGCTCTCGGTGGTGCAGGGTGCGGTCGCGCAGAAGGCGGGCAAGATCATCGTCGTCGACCTCAACCCGGACAAGGAGGGGTGGAGCAGGAAGTTCGGCGCCACCGACTTCCTCAACCCGTCCAAGCTCCCCGAGGGCACCAGCGTCGCCGACAGGCTGGTCGACATGACCGACGGGGGGTGCGACTATACCTTCGACTGCACGGGCAATGTCGGCGTGATGCGCACCGCCCTGGAGGCGTGCCACAAGGGCTGGGGCCAGTCCATCATTATTGGCGTCGCGGCCGCCGGGCAGGAGATTCAGACGCGACGTGAGAACCCCCCCCCCCCGGGTCCAGGCCCCAGACCGGGCGGCAGAGCTGACCTGAAGGCAGCATTCCAGCTTGTGACCGGTCGAGTATGGCGCGGCTGCGCCTTTGGCGGCGTCAAGGGCCGCTCGCAGCTGCCGGGCCTGGTGCAGGACTACCTCGCCGGGCGGCTCAAGGTCGACGAGTTCATCACACACCGGCAGAAGCTCGACGACATCAACACCTCGTTCCAGGTCATGAAGAGCGGCGAATGCATCCGTGCTGTTGTGGATATGCGGGGTGAGTAGTCCTTATCCCAATGTTCCCCGACTTTTGTTTCTCCGTGGCCTCCAGGACACGCATCATGCATCATGGGCAAAGCATTTGGCAAGCTCGGTGGCTCATTGCGATTTGTCTCATCAAGGCCGGATCAGGGCTTCGCTATGAGCGGCCCCGAAATATGCACGGACAGACGGCTCTCATCTGGGGCCGGTGGGCATTGAATAACCCCGTCTTGGAAAATGGAGGTTCAACGTTGACGGTAAAGTCTGGTAATGGGTCTGGGGCAAATTGCCAAATTCGTACAGGATGGTAAACGTCTTCGAGGTTATTGCAACAATGGGATGAGGGTCCTGACTTCGTTGAGGGAGTGGCACACGTGCCGCTTCTGAATGCAACGGAGCCGCGTTCTTTGGTTTATTATACAGGCTTCGATGTTGCCAGTAGACCGTCAAGGCCCTCGCATGCTGAGTGGCTGATCTCAGTGGTAGCAGACAACTCGCTCCCACACACGAGATATTGTCGATGTATTGGATTCCTTGGCACGTCTTACTGGTGGCAGTTCGCTTTTTTGCGTAGCATGTCAAGGTTGTTACCGACCAATGCCATCCAGCTGCACTATCCGACAGACATTTCCTGGCAGACCGGTAGCTCCGGGAACCATCCGTGCTCCGATGATGCCTAGCAAGGCTAGCTTGAATTGCGAGTGGATGGTACATCTTGTAGCCATGCTGTTTTTGCCCGGCGAGATGGAATCACAGACCCATGGGGAGACCAAGGGACAAACCAACGCCGCCACAAGTCGCAGCGGCCGCCTTCCTTTGTTGCTTCGGCAGACATGCATCGCGGATGCGGTTATCTCCGTACCGGCTGGTACACAACAGCTTGCCGGTTCTCTCCCAACCCAGATGGGTGTTATGCTATCCGACGGACTCGATGCTGTCTGGCCGGCCTCGGGCGGCCAGGCGCTGCATCCAGATGGGACAAAGCCGGATGGCTAAATCGGGATCACATGGTTGCAGCTGGGGGAAGGGGGCGGGGGGCGGGTTTCTTATCTGCCTTTATGTGCAGTACAGCAGCGGTGGGACCTCCTCGGCCAGGTCGACATTCGGCCCAGCGCTGCGCCTGGCTACCGCCATCACGGGAGGTGGTCCTGAGATAGACATCAGGTCTGTTACTGATGATGGCGTAACCCACCCGTTCTCTTTTTCCCTCTCATCCAGACGCGTCATTTCGGGTTGAAGCGATGTGAGGATGAGCAAGGCAATATAGTAGCCAGACAGACAAAAAGAACAGCAGGACTGCGGACCCGTGTCGACGTGTGATTCGTGTCATGACTACCAGTGGACAGGTCGGAGAGTTTGGACGTGTGACTGAGGCGGTTTGCCTTGCGTTCAGTTGGACGGGCCCCATCGGCTCCAGGTTGCGCTGCAGGAGTTCTCCACGATTTTAGCGAGAGGCATATCCACCTGCTGTGCCACCTCTGCCGCTTGCAGGGTGGGCTCGTTTCCCCGGCGGCAGAAAGGGGGAGGTGCGAGTCTATCAAAGCGCCGGAGCCGCAGGTTTCGCCGTCTATTCCTGGAGGTCTGGGAAAAAGACGACTCGCCGTAATGTCCCACGACAAAGCGATAAAGGGCAAGACAAGACCACAATTGGCCTCAACTGTAACAGTCCTGGGGCCGTCCTGTGGAAACCGAAACCGCCGGTTGTCGGTCGGTGGCCTTTGTCCCCTAGGCCCCCTAGCGAGGCGGTGGTCTCGTGGCCGTCTGGGCTGGTGAAACTGGACCTTTGTCTGGGGACGGGGACGCCCGCCGTGCCTTTTTGGTGGGCAGTATGGTTGTTGGGACGAAGGGGTGAATGAAGGACGTCCTCTGGTGGGCCTCTTATTAGTCAGGGGTGCATCCATCTTGGGAGGAAATGCCGATGAGCATCCGCAATAGTGATATCCATCAAGCAGGACGCCATGAGATGGGGCATGATGTCTCGTGCATTGCGTGCATTGCATGCACGCGCATGGCCGCTCGTGTCCACTATAGCACGGCAATCCGGACGACACATGCGCGGGCCCGGTGTCGAACAGACAGACGGGGCACGACGAGGCCAGGTGAGGGTGCCAGGCCGGGCGCGCGGCCAGGAAACCCCATGGATATATACGTTGTATGGGCATGGCAAGTACCAGGTGGTCCGGTCCGTATTGTATGTAGTGTACACTACATAGCACCTTGGCGTGTAGATCACAGAAGGGGGCGCAATGCACAAGCCGACGATGTCCCGGTAGCCAACAAGTGGCCCAGCCACTCCACTTGACAACGAGCAGCGCTGCTGTTTTCGTGGGACCGAGTGCCAGCCTGGCGAGCCGGGTGTCATCACCGCCCACCAACCATGAGGGACCTGCAGGGCAGGCTGCCCTGAGCACAAATTGACGGTTGCTCCCAAGTGGCCAACAGCAAGCCACGTTGCTCAGCCGATGGGTGACGGGTAGTCAGTTGACCAGAGAGGATTGACTGTCCTGTCCTGTCCCGTCCCGTCCATGGATGAATAGCCAGTTAGCGAGCTGTATAGCTAGCTGTATCTGGCCCAGCCTTGACCGTGCGTGCCACTCTGCTGGGCGTGGGCGGAGGTTTCCGAGAGCCAGGGTGCACAGGAAGAGGACCCAGGGAGGGTGCTGACCTCGCAAGAGCGCATTGACGATGGCATCTCCATTAGAGATGCGGCAAAGCCCAC
The DNA here is from genome assembly GCA_002270565.1 of Stenocarpella maydis. Classification (NCBI taxonomy): domain Eukaryota; kingdom Fungi; phylum Ascomycota; class Sordariomycetes; order Diaporthales; family Diaporthaceae; genus Stenocarpella; species Stenocarpella maydis. The sequence continues at coordinate 25,683 of NQMI01000127.1, forward strand.
ATGGGTTGACATGGACATGGATGTCTTGAACGGCGCACTGGCCATCCGGGGAGGAATGTGTTGTACTCCGTACTTGCGTCTGTCATCAGTCTCTCTGTATGTACGTGCTTCCGGATAGAGTGGGTGCATCGTACATGGTGTGTGGTATGCAGGTCGGTAGAAGGAGGAGGGTGTGCTGATATCCGGCCGCGCACACTCCCCAGCCCTTGTTTCCGGGCATCCTAGTGTACACTACGGAGTAGTGTAATGTTCCAAGGTTTGTGGGTTCTGCCGCTTGCATTGCTTGCTGGACCCTGACCTTGACCTTGACCTTGCACCATGACGGTGGGAAGGCTGGGACAGACTGGGACTGGGACTGGGACTACTGGTTGGTAGTAGTGTAGTCCCAGTCCAGGCGCAGGCCAGACCCGAAGGAACACTGCATGTGTTGCGCTGCGTTGTGTTGAGTTGCGTGGCACCGAACGAGGGCCACACGGGTCGCCGACCTTGAGCTGGGTTGGATTGGACCTGGCTGGGTTGCCTGCAGGCTGAGGTTGCCAACAACGCTCTCTCTCTCTCTCTCGCTCGTGTCAGCTGGGAACCATTTGATCTGATCTGATCTGATGGCCACCGCATTCAGAGGCTCGGCTCGGTTGGGTATTAAAGAGGAAGACGGCGCTGCTCCTCATGATCCCTTCTTCCTGCTCCTCCTTCTCCTCCTCCCCTTCCACCCTCGTCGTCTCTTATCTGTCTGTTCTCTGTTGCTGCCAAGGTGTCTGGTGGTTTTATCGTAGTCCTCGTCGTCCTTGTCGTCCTCGTCGCCCCCGGTTTCCACACCTCGCTCTGCTGACCTCATTGTTTCCGACCACCCCGAAAGCGGAGCCTCGCCCATCACTCATCATCAATTAGCTGCCTGCCTGCCTGCCTCTCTTTGCCTCGTGCCTCGTCATCCAAGCACCCCATCTCGCAACGCTGGCCCAGCCGCCCACCTCGCTTCCGCAACCACACGCCGGGGCCCTTGCACAATTCCACAGGTGAACTCTGCTCGCCTCGCTTCTTAGACACAATATCACGTATCCTCCCGCCGTCAAACCCCCAAGTCCCAGACCTGAATCAAGTCAGCCTCGCCCGCCTGCTCTTATATAATCCCTGGTTCGCCCCTGGATCCCCTGGCCGCCTTTTCCAGCATCTTCCTTTCCACCACCCAGACTTGCCATCATGTGAGTACATGACATTGCCAATTTCCTCCTCCCTTGCCGTTCCCGAGTCCCCCATCCCATTTCCTACTTATTGTCATCTGTCCTCATCGTGACTAACATCCAGCCTCCCCCCGTCAAGCTGCCCATCTCTCTGACGAGCCCGACCTCGAACTGCATCTCACATTGCACCCTCGGCCGCCTGACGAGTCTCACTCTTGCAACCGCAACTCACCCTGCTCGGCATCTTTCATATCACCACCACCATCACTGCCGCCACCAGATTCGCGTCAGCCGACACTCCCGAGACATCAACATGGCTTCCGAGAAGAAGGTCTACTGCGCCGCCGCCGACTGCAAGCAGCGCCCACAGAGGTTCGCGGGTGACTGTTCCTTCTGCAACAAGCAGTTCTGCGGCAAGCACCGCCTGCTAGAGGACCACAAGTGCGAGGGTCTCGAGGACGTGAGTACACACCCATTTTCCCTGTAAAGTTGCCTCGTGGTGTCTAGTTGGTGTTGGCGACGTCTTGTGCAACCGCCATTTACAAGCATTCCGCATGACTCTGGTGACTAACGCGACTCTGAACCGCTCCAGTGCAAGAAGGAGGCACACGAGCAGAACGCAGCACAGCTGGAAAAGGAGCGCACCCAAGTCGTCAGGATATAGATGCCTCGCGGCGACACATTGCCCTCCGGCACAGCACGTGCATCCGCAGACCGAGCCCGACAGAGAGCAGACGTGACGCAGTCTTACCGCCATCGTCTTCTCTCCATCTGCGGCCGCCCCCCCCCCCCCCGCGATGCACACGGCACCCCTCATGGTGGCCACAACGCGAAGCAGCTGTTGAGCTCGACTCGTATCGATTGATGGGGTCGGCAGGTCATGGCCGGCTCCACCATGACTACTCAGGCCTCCTGAGTAAGGAGCCGAGGATGAATACGCAACGCATCATTCCGCATACATGACTCTGCAGCACAACCACACCAGTCACAACTATCCACGCATGGCGTCCAGGAAGGGGCGTCATCCCATCCACAAACTGTTTTCATGATATCTAGCGACCTTCTGCGATCGACGGGCTTGCTACCGGGGGCGGACGGGCCCTCGGCCCTCTTCCCCCCTTTTTGGGTGTTTCGGAGCTGATTCGGGGGGCCCCTTCCCGATCTCTTGGTCTTATTTCGGGTTCGATTTTGAGGCGAGGCTTGTATCTTCAGCCAAACCATCAATTGTACATAGAAGCAACTCTAGTGGCATTTACGAGCTCTTTCTTGGACGGCTTTACTGACGCAGGCAACTGGCGTGACTGGCCGAGTGAACTGACCCGACGGGACGACCGCCCCGCGAGGAAGCCCGGCCCCCCCCCTCCCCTTCCTACTGTTCCCGACATTGTATCAACCCTCGCCACGGGCCACTGGACCTCGTCACCCGGCGGAAACCCGGAGGGGCGAGTGCGAAAACGAGTCATTGGGAAGACCCCGCCCGCCCACGCCCAAAACAGCTCCAACTTGGCTGAGCGGCAGACAACTGTCATGGCAAACGTCATCGCCGTGTGAGGTCTTCGCCGTAGACCCTGGGCCACCGGCCCTCCTAATGCAGCCACCCATGACATAATGACCGATGCTCGCCCAAGTTTCAGCAGGTATTTTTTTATTATTATTATTACCTAGTTTTTCTCTTCTTTTCTTTTTGTTTTTACAGGGGAGGGAACCCCAAATTGGCAATAATAAGCAGACAAAGAAGCACAAAAAAGGCAAGACTCCAGCGACCGAGACAGCGGGCATGCGGTCCGGTCCTTTTTTTTTTTTTGTTTTCTTTTTCTTTCTTTTTCTTCTTCTCCCTTTTATTCTCCTCTTGGTCTTCTCCTATTCGCATCCGTCAGGGGAGACGGGGTTTCTGAAGCGGGCCGCGCCCTCTTACTTAAAGTGCGTGCATCACATTCCTTGCACGCACGCTCGCGTCACCCGAGGACGAGGCCATCGCCACGCGCCGCCACGAGTCAGTAGCCCAACGAACCCGTCAACCAATCGCGACGCTGTTGCAATTTATGTTGAGGGAAGTTCTGCGGCCTGGCAGGCAACTTGTTTTTTACGCTTCGCCCGACGCGGACGGATTGAATAACTGGATGGATGGTGGGATGGAAGGGGACGGACGAGTGTGCACGGTGACTAGTGGACGAGTGTGTAGTGCACGCAGCATGCGCATGGCCAAGCAATTTGCCCAAGATGCGAGCTGGTTGCCTGATATGGCAGCCGAGGCCATGTCAACTGCTGTCTTGAGTGGAGCAGCCGCCTGGAGAGAGGCCCGCGGGCGAGGAGGAGCCTCAATTCGATGGTGTCCTGGCCTGCAGTGCTGGCAGATGTGCCTCCCTCCCGACGTTGCCGGCCCGCAGGATGCCTGCCCGTCAGTAAGCTTTCCGAGTTGGCTCGGCCTCCGCCATGGCTTTTGATCTGTTTCCGAGCCAAGGGTCGAAGCTACACTATATCCGAGCCGTGAACCAACCGTACTCTCGGGAAGGCCAGAGCAGGCGATGCTGCAGGAATACCCTGGGTGGCGTCGTCATTGGTGGGGTTTGCTGTGGCAAGATGTCGACGGATGTACGGGACGCATGTACGGAATGAATTCAGAAGGTCCAGCTATTTACAATACATGTACCATGTCTAGGAACAAAAGCATCTAAAACGCCGCACTCCGCGCCTAATGTATGGGTATGAGAACATCTAAGCTTCGGAGATCTTACAACTCGAGGACTCTTTCCGCACGTCCGGTCTTGAGGAGGTCTTTCTAACAATTAGTAATACAGCATCGAGAAGAGACCCTGCCTCGCAACGGCCCAGACCAGACAGCACTTGCTTCCACGGGCGGTGGGGTCAGACGAGGAACTCTTCGTCCAGCCAGTGTCTGAGGACAATGTGGCCCTCGCTGTGTGACTCCTTGTCTATGCGCAGAATGATGGCTGCGTGACTGTGGCGATTCTTGTGGATATGCACGGGGTACTTGCGCCAGCCGATGCTGTCCAGGGCGGTGATCATCTCGAACTGGGCGGGCGCCAGCGCCAGCGTCGGCTGCCCCGGCATGCTCTGCTTGCGCTCGTGCCGGAGGATGTTGCGCTCGCTAGCGCGCCTCGCCCTGGCCTTGTCGACGACCACGGGTGGGCTGGACTTGCTGATCAGGGGGGCGGTGGCGGAGGACTCGGGCTCGGACGCGTCGCTCTCATCTTCGTCGGACGAGGACCCGAGGTAGTCCTGGTGCTGGGAGCTGTTGAGCCCCTCGTACGCGTCCTCGACCGCGCCGCGGATCTCGTTGAGGAGGACCGGGACACGGTACTCAGAGATGTCGATGCCGGCCTCGCCCTTCTCGTGCAGTGCTATGCGCTTGGAGCTCCGCACGGTCTGGATGGCGCCGTTGACGAGGAAGGCCACGATGCCGATCGGCACGAAGATGGCCAGGGCGACTACGAATGGTATGCGGTACAAGTTCTTGTTGACCCTTTCCGAGAGGGTGTCCTTCTTCCAGCTGTGTGGTGGTATGTGCTCGACGGGGTGCACCGGATCGAGGATGACGTCTTCGTACCCGGGGACGTAGTTGACTCTCACCTTGGTCAGGTCCGTGTAGGGGTCGGTCTTCGTGATGCATGTCGTATAGTATACAGCGCTTCGATCGTTTTGGATGTTGGCGTAGAGGGTTCGCCGTTGGAACTTGGCGAGGCCCTTGATGAAGATGGAGTTGGGGTCGGCCATGACCGCGAGCAAGGGCCTGCCGGTGTCGCGGAACGTGTCGATGCCAAAAAGCTGTCGTCCAGACATGGACAGTATCCTTGCGCCCAGGACGTTCCACACGTGGTTGGACCAGCCATGCAACGGTGTGCGCACCCCAACAAAGGGGCTGGCAAAGGCGGTGAAGTTCTTGCACTCCAGGCCGTCCAAGACCCCTTTTGCGAACAGCAGGCCGATGGCATAGCGCGCGACCAGGCCGCCTAGGCTGTAGCCCACGACGCTCAGCTTCGCGATCTTGCCGCCGCGCTGCTCAATGGCGCGGAGCTCCTCCTCGATCTCGAGACATACTCGCTCGCCTCCGAGCTCGATGCCGTCGTATGTGAATGAGCCGCTGTTGCGTTTGGCGCAGAGGATGTAGACACGGTCGGCAGGGTGCTTGGCTCTCAGGGCCTTTGCGACGTTCCTCATGTGGTTCGGGTTACCCCATAGCTGTTTGGTAGTGGGCCGTGTCAGCAGCACTCGCAGCGGTTGCGGTGGTGGTGGTGTTGTTGGCTAGCTGGCGGGCAAGGATGCAAGGTCGCAGCGCGAGGCGGCATGACGTAGGATGTGCAAGGCGCGCTGGTTGGAGAGCTGCAGAGCTGGGAAGGGGGAGGACAGAGGCTTACCCCATGGATAAGCACGACGAGATGGTCGGCCGGAACCTGGCCGCCAGTGTATTCTGAAGCATCAGCCATCGAATCGTGTCTTCCGCCCCGTACGTGTCGAGTCGAGTCGAGCTGAGCCGAGCTGTGTGGTCGTGATCGTTCTGTCGGAATCGGTGTGGCTCAGCAGAAGGGTCCAGGGACCAGACAGCGACACTCAGAAAAGGGCCAGCGCCCGGAGTCTATGGCATGTTATAAAGATGTGCTAGGTGGTTTCGATTTCACCAGGCGGGTCCCTGGGCTGCGAATCTCGGGGCTCGCCAGACACCGCTTAAAAGGCCCCCCTGCCTGCTGCACCGACGTCGAATGCTCCTGGCACCGCCATCCGGACCACCGCACAATGCATGTTGCCACACCCAAGCCGAGAACACGTATGCCGGAAGAACCGGGGCAGTCGGATGGTGCACGCATGCGGACGTGGGCTGCCGAGGCCTCGGTTTCCCTTTGACCTCGTCCCAGCATTCTCAAGGGCGACTAGCTAGACCAGTGCGGAACAGACAGGCGTCCTGGGCGCCGGAGTGAAACATGCCACTGCAGAGCACTGTGCAATTCGACTTACTTCGGAGGTTGATATTGAGCAATATCTCCTCCCAGGGACAGCGCCCAGCCATCCAGGGATGTCGAGGAGCATGGTCTCCCTCATTCCCAATGTGGCCCCCGTGTTTGGCTGTGAGCTACTTACTCATGGCAAATGCCGCAATCATTTACAAGACGGCGTGTTTCTCACTCAGCCAAACAGCAATTGACGTGCTTCTTTCTGGTTGGCCCAGAGAGATTTTTCGCCATGTTTGTCGACGCGTAAGGTAAAAGTGTCATGCTATGAATTGCATTCGTGTGTATAAAATATGCGATGTAGGGTTATAATGTGCATCTGGAAGTGGAATGAGCTGAGCTATTCGTGCAGGACCCTGAAGTGTGGTGGGGCCCCACTTGCTAAACACCCACCGGCCCATGTTTGCTCATCTCAAGTGCTCGCCATACCTTTTCCTGAGCCTCACATATCATCTCACTACTATCCGGCTGTTCATCCACCTACCTGCCTTAGCTGACCTGGGCTCTGAGAAGAATCAAGGAGCCAGCCTCTGATAAGCTCTCTTCTTTCCTTAGCTTCCTGGATTCTCAAGTCACTCTCAATCTCAAATGCTTCTTCCACACCGGAGGCTTCAGTCTCTGCGGTCACTCTGCAGGCTGCCCAAGACCCAGAGGACGTGGCATACGGTCGCTGGACGTTGGAAGTCCGGGAGCGCTTCCTCTCATTGACTCCCTGGCCCACCGAGCAGCCCTCAGGACGCCATGCCACCCGCACCTGCTAACGGAGTGCCCGTCTTCAACGGCCTTAAGCACCTTCCTTGCCCTAAGGAGGCAGGAGGGGCTGAATGCACCACTCCAGGGTGCCTCTTTGGCCACAGGGCCGCGTCCCTCGATGGCGCTGCAGATGAGCGCGCCTCAAAGCGCCAGAGGGTGGAGGGTATTCACCAGTCAGATGCAACCCGTTCGCAACCAGACAACAGCCCGGCGGCCAGCAATCCACCCGCCCAGGATGTTGACAACACCATTGTCAAGCCCGTTGTGAACCGTCCTGGCATCGATACGCTACAGTCGAATAAGCACCAGGCTGAGCGCTCCGGCCCTCAGCCTCGCCGCCTTGAGAGCCGACAAGCCACGGTGGACGATGGCATGAGAACAAATCAGCCATACGACCCATTGTCCCCGCCGTCCCCGTCACCCCCAAACCACCAATCAACACAGCCGACGAAAGCGGGTGAATCACCGCTGTCAAGGGTTAGCTCAACTATTTCTACTTCGTCTACACCACAGAAACCGGTCCTGAACGCTGGGCAGTCGGCGGCAACACCACCCAAAGCCCTTGGGTCTCCGACGCCCAATTCGTCGACTGCACAGCCCGGGTCCCGAGCATCGGGCGAGCCCGCCCCCAAAGACGGCCAGGCCAAGCCACCCTCACTTGGGCCCCAGACCATGACCAAACCAGCCAGAAAGCCAGAGACCCTCAACCCCCGTCACCTTCAGAAAGCCCCTGCCGCCCATAGCATCCGCCTGAAATTACTCCAACTCCTTCACCAACAATTCGTTCGTCTCAACGAAGGGGTCAGTAAGCTGAGCGCAAAGCACACAGAGGTCAAGGATCTGGTCCTTTCGGGTCAGGAGCTTATATGGATGGCTCTCGACCGCGAACAGCACATTGCAATCAACAAGTCGTCCATCTACGGCAACATCATCAAGCAGGATGTGGTGAGGTATAAGCGCATGTCGGTGGACGACTGGGTCAAGCAGCGCAAGGAAGCAACGGAGAAGAAGCCGCCAGAGAAGACGCCGGCCAATGGTCCTCCCGTTGTTGTCACGACCGGCTTGACCGCCGATCAAGAGGTCGAGGTGCTGAAGAGAAGACTGGTCACACCCATCGCAGGCCTCGCAGCATATGGCTACGTCCCCATCCCACCCACCGATGATCAAATCGCCGAGGCCAAGGCCGCCGTCCACATGTCTCAGAACTGGGAGAAGTGCGACAGGTGTACTGTGCGATTCCAGGTTTTCCCGGGCCGCAACATCGAGACCGGCGAGCTTGCATCCGGCGGCCAATGCACGCACCATCCCGGAAGGCAGTACCTACCTGACCGGCCCAAGGGAGACTTCACACACATACCAAAGCGGTACCGGTGCTGCCAACAGGACGTAGGGGAATCGCCTGGCTGCGCCAAGGGAAACAACCATGTGTGGAAGACCAGCGATCCTAAGCGACTCGCTGCTCTTTGGAACTACGCAGCGACTCCCCCGAATGCGAGCCCGGGTGCAGCAAAGGCCGCCTGCTTCGATTGTGAGATGGGCTACACGGTATATGGCATGGAGCTGATCAGGCTGACGGTAACCTCGTGGCCGGATGGCGCGGAGCTCCTGGATGTGCTTGTGCAGCCCTACGGCGAGATTCTAGACCTCAACTCGCAATACAGCGGGGTGTTCCCAGAAGACCTCACACGAGCGGTACCCTGGTCAAGGGATTGGAAGCCTCCCGTCCAGCAACCAGGCGAGAGGAAGATACTGCAGAAGGTCTCGTCGCCCGGAGTTGCGCGGGACCTCTTCTTCTCTCTGATCAGCCCCGACACTGTACTCATCGGCCACGGTCTCGAGAATGATCTGAACGCCATGCGTATGGTTCACCCCAAGCTCGTCGACACGATCCTCATCTACCCACACAAGAAAGGTCTCCCGATCCGGAACGGGCTCAAGGCACTCATGGAGCTCCACTTGAACCGGCGCATCCAGATGCAAGGGGCGGAGGGACACGACAGTGCAGAAGACGCCAGGGCTGCCGGCGAACTGGCCAGGCTCAAGGTGCAGAAGGAGTGGTCTTCAATGCAGTCGAATGGTTGGAAGATAGTGGATGGCATCCTACGGGAGCCAGGTTTGGACATCATCTCACAACAGCAAGGGCGCATCAGCGAGGATTCAGAGGAAGGTGGTGCTCGCCTAAGCGAGGAGTTCTTGGAGGCTCCGTAGGTCACAGCGGGACAATCTGATGGGGCTGAGTTGCGGCGTCTCGGGGTTTTGCTTCATGAATAGAAATCAAGATTCGGGGCGAAGCCCCCAAATACACATATCTCAAGGACTCGTGAGTGTATATTGCGGATGGAAGTGTCTACGCTCGCAGACATTGATCTTAAAAGGCGACTCATATATACGCACAAGAACGTAGATTGGCGCAATTGACATGGCCTTTTAACGGGTTCGGCATTATTTCAAGATCAAAGTGGAGAAGACAAGATCTCACGGACCTCATCACTGGTGGAGATAATACACGTACCGCATTCTCAGCAGCCTCTAAATACATGGGCTCGTCGATGGGAGGCAGCCCGTGGTCCGTCAAAGGCTCCCTGGCCCTGCCTTTCCTCCCCTGCCTCACGTCACGCTACATGACACTCAAGCCCGTCCAGCATTAAGCAGGATATTTGTGCCCTGCTTCCCGCCCGGCAGGTACGCCACGTTGGGGTTGGTGGCCAGCGTCTGCGCGATCTCCCTGCTGGCCTCGATCTTCCGGATCTGGATGAGGCCGTCGCCGACCTTTGCGATTGCCTTTGCGATGGCGTCGGCGCTCTCGGCCTCGCCCTCGGCGCGGATGACGTTGGCCTGCCTCTCCTGCTCTGCCTTCTCGACAATGAAGCGCGCCCGCTCGGCGTCCTGCTGCGCGATCTGCTTCTGCTCGACGGCCTTTGTGAACTCCTTGCCGAAGGTCATGTGCGTGATGGAGACGTCCTCGAGGGCGATGTTGAACTCGGCGGCGCGCTTCATCAGGTCGGTGCGGATGCGCTGCGAGACGGCCTCGCGCTGCGTGATGAGCTCGGCGGCGTCGAACTGCGCCACGATCGACTTGAGGACCTCGTTGCCGATCGAGGGGAGCACTCGCTCGTCGTAGTCTTGGCCGAGGTTCTGGCGCGGTCGATCAGCGACTGGCGTCCGCGCCCACGGGCACAGGGGGAGCAGAGATGAAAAGGCCGGGACGTACCTGGTAAATCTTGGGCAGGGCCTGCACGTCGGGCCGGTGCAGCACCCTCAAGGTCAAGCTGACCATCTGCAGGTCCTTGGACCCGGTCGTGGTGGCGATCATGCGGGGCTTGGTGCGCACGTCGAAGATGATGCTCTTCTGCAGCCACGGGATGAGGAAGTGCGTTCCCTCGCTGATGACGCCCTCCTTCACTCCCGTCAGCCGGTCGAAGATGACGGCGCGCGAGCCGCCTCGGACATCGTACATGGACTGGCTGGCCAGACTGACGCCGACGGCCGCGGGGATGGCCAGCCGGTAGATATTCCGGAGCGCGTTGGCGTTGAACTGTGCCATGTTGGGCTGGCTGCGTGGGCGAGATCGACTCTTGCTGCCGTTCTCTTGTGCGCGGTCGGTCTCGGCTCGCCTGGAAAGGTGAACTGAGTGAGGTGATGGTGATGCTGCCCGCCGTTGCCTTGCTCCACTGCAAGCCGATGAGAGCTCCAAGGTGGCCCGTGCTCCGATGTGGGAAAGAGAGAGCCTCGCTGGTACGTACCCAGCGCCACCGCCCGCTAGGCTGTTTAAAGACTAGCCTAGACGGGTCCAATGGCCTGGTTCCGATTTCCAACGACGTCGGGACCAAATCGTCGTCAGGGCTTGGGGTATAGCTCTTCACGACGACAACACCTTCGCGACCCTCGATTGAACACCTCCCGCGTCAATTGAAACGACCTCCACAATGAGACCTACTCAGATCCTTCTCGGCGGCGGCGGCGGCGATGCCCCTCTCGGCATGTACAACAGGTGAGTTGGCATCATGCACCGTGTCGAGATGGGAGGCGCGGCTTTCCGTGCGGTGCTCCGGAAGCTTGCACCTCCTGCTCGTTGTCCCAGCGGGCTACGGCGAACCTACCAGGGCTCTTCTGACTTCTTTTCACCAGGTATCTCGGCAGCTGGGGTCATTTCGGTGAGTAGTCGACCCCACGGGGCTTGGGACTGGACGACAGGCCGACGTGCGGTGCGCACAATGTCTCGCGCAGGGGCAAGCACCCGGCGGATTGCGGACGTTCTTCGGGAAACAGTTCGAAGCAACCGATGAAACGACCAGCGTACTGATTGCATTGCCCACCAACTAGGAACCGCTCAGCAGGCCCAGAAGGGCATTGTCACTTACGGCCTCTCTTCCAACCGACAGAACCCCTTTGCTGGCGCAGCCCACGCGGCTGTCTTCAACACGTGGCGACGAGCCAGCGCACAGGTCCTCTACGTCATCCCTCCATTCATCGCTGCATACTACATCATGAACTGGGCCACTGAGAGGTGAGTGCTGGGCAGGGGTAGACGGTATGATAGGCTAGGCTGCGGGTCTTGCGATGCTGACGACTCTGCCACAGGAACCACTACCTGAACTCCAAGGCTGGTAAGGCCGAGTTCGGTGACAGCGAGGAGTAAAGAATAGACGGCTGAGACAAGTCGAAATGTCGGCGTGCAACAGGTAGAGCCGGATCGGACTGAAAGTGGACGACGCTACGGTGTATAACATTAGACCCGAGATCGAGAGACCAATATAGAGCTCAAAGTTCAACACATTGGATCGAGCGTCGCATTGAAATGCATGGAATCACAACTGCAACTACTCGATTGCTCGTGCCATAAGCGGTTATGACCGAGCCAGCACTGATATGGCAGGACAGAAGTGCGCCGACTGCTCGAGGGGCACCGCATGTCAAAGGGAATTGCGACAGTCGAAATTCAATCTGCCCAGGCTAAACTCGAGCCGCCGGTTCTGGCGGCGCCATCAAGCTATACGGCAACATCAACTGCGAGGGGCCACAAACTACACTTTCGTCCCCCCGTTTGTTACGTCATTCTCCTTGACCACCTCAAAGCCTTTCCACTCCGGCAGAGCCTCCCTGATTTCGAACCTATAAGCCGGTATTCCACCAGCGTAATTGACCTGTTCGAAGGCTTTGCCCGGCAGACTGCCTCCCATGTAAGTGCTCCGTGTCGTTGGCAGCAGAGTTGCATCGCTCAGCTCATTGATGTGCTCTTTCCATTCCTTGGTCGCTTCTTTGGTGGCATTGATATACTTGACGCCCTCTCGCCTCATCTTGACGATGGCATCCACGATCCAGCGGCCTTGGACCTCGATGGTTGCGGGGCCGTTGGATAGCAGGGTTGGGCCGTGAGGACCATACTGCAGCGTTCAGAGTCAGCCCCTGAATCCCAAAGAGCCCTTAAAATTACACAAGCAGAGCGAGTTGTAGGATTTGCTTATCCCATGGGGCCTCGGCCTTGTGTATTATCAAGGCGGGTAGCCAAAGGAAGGCATGCTGGCACGTGGGTTTATCCCCTGCGGAAAGGCCAAAGTGTCCAGAAATCGCTTACCATGTGGAACATGTTGGGATAGCCCGAGACGGTTAGTCCAAGGTAGGTATTTGCAGCTGCTCGCCATTCCGACTCAAGCTCCGTGGACTCGATGGACTTGAGCCCCATCTGAGTCATCCCACCGGTTGTGATGTCCTTGAAGCACAAGGTCAGTGAAGGTGTAAATCTGTAAAGGTACGGGAAACTTACGAAGCCAGTAGCTATGGCGATGACATCAAACTCGTAATGAGTCCCGTCCTCAAGGGTGATACCAGTCTCGTTGAACTCCTTGACAGCATTCTTCGAGATGTCGACAACATCCACGTTCTCCCTGTTGAACTGCTCATAGTAGTTCTGCTCCAGGCATGGCCTCTTTATACCAAAGTAGTGCGGCATCTTCAGAGGCGCAAGGAGATCCCGCTTCCTCGGGTCACCGATTCGGCTGCGCACTGTCTTGGCCCAGAAGTTATATGCCTCTGTGTTGGCCTTGGCATCCTTGTAGTAGTCCTTGTAATTGGCAAGCCAGAAAACAAAACCGCCGTGGTCAAAGAGTGACTGGTAGAACTTCTCCCGCTCCTCAGGAGAGTCCTCAAATGTGTTCTTCTCGGAGAAGTTGTACAGAAACCCACCAAAGGTCCTCTCGCGCATCTCAAAGAAGCGATGGTACCACTGCTTCGACATCACCTGCTCCTCGACCGTGAGGGGCCTCTTGCCCATGGGGATAGCAAGATTGGGTGTCCGCTGGAACACTTTCAGGGAGCCGGCGACGGGCCCCCATTCTTGGGCGATCTGCACCCCTGACGCGCCGGTGCCGATGACAGCGCAACGTTTCCCACGAACATCAATCTGTTCGTCAGGCCAAAAGGAAGAGTGGTGAACAATTCCTTGGAATTTGTCAATGCCGGGCCAGTCAGGAATATAGCGCTTCGCGGCCTAGTTTTCGGTTAGTCTGGACTCTCTATACTGCGAACTCAGAAGGGCGCCACCCACGAATCCGGTCCCCAGGATCAAGAACCGCGCCTTGCTTGTCCGGCCATCTGCTGTCTGCACGGTCCACTTTCCTTGGCCCTTGTCGAAGTTGGCACCTGTCACCACGGTGTTGAAGGAGCAGTCCTTCTTAACCCCAATCACCTTATCGACATGGTCGAAGTATGCTCGCAGCTCCTTGAAATCAGGATAGTTGGTTGACCAGTTCCAGGTCTTGTACACCTCAGGCCAAGAGAATTCATATTCAGGAACGGCTGAGTCGACACGAGCTCCAGGATAGCACTGTACCGGTAGTCAGTCTGCTCTGCTGTTTGACATCTGCACGGATTTGCAGGCATGGAAGAGAATCTGCGCCGTCTGGGTCGAGTCTCTAGCAAATCTGCCCCTGAGAATCCGCGGCCCAGATCTGTGGGACATGAGGTGGGATACAATAACAACAAGAATCACAAGACTGGTGCGGTAAAACATGAGTGTGTTTGCGGGATCTGCTTACGTTGAACCTCCAGGTGCCCCCAGTGTCATTGCCAGCTTCGAAGATAACAGCCTTGAGTCCTCGGTCTCGAAGTGTCTTGAGCATGAAAACGCCGCCTGGACGGAAGGGTTCAGCAACTAACTATCGGTCTGGTGGGTTTACATCAACATTGAGGGTGGTGTCGAGACTCACTGAAGCCGGCTCCGACAATTATTGCGTCAACATCGATATCAGTCGTATATGGCCATTTGTTGCCCTCTCGGCGGATGGAATAGTCCGTGAGCTCAGTCTTGAATTTCTTCTCCGCCCGGGGGGGAGTGACTACTGCGGGATCTCCCATGTTGACACGGCTGATTATGCAGTCACTTGATATTTCGGCAGAATGGACAGTGAAGTAATTCAGCATTTGATGCAAGCTCAACCTGGGCATTAAGTGCAAGACGCTGTGTGACCTTGAGCAATCTGTCTGTTGGGGACCCGGTCACCCGGTGTGATTTATATGCTCGCCAGCAAATGGTGTCTCATGCCGTGTAACCTTTGAACAGCGCGTGCATTGTTCCGAATTCCCCTCCCACATCGACATACCCACTGCGGGATCCTGCCCTGGGGAAAAGATCATCACTTCCTCCTGCCGTCTCGCCTGTGGACTGCCGCACAAGCTCTTTGGGAACTGTTCATGTGACGCTAAGCCTGAGTGGCGGATCCGCATTCACGACAAGGCGTTTCAATCGTCATGAGGAGACGTGGACTTTGGAACTAGTTGACGGGATGCCCAAGCCCGCCGTTGACTTGACATGTCGAGCAGAACCCCACAAGCCCAGGACTACCCCGCGTGTCCACCTGCATTGCATGTACGGTGGACAAGACTCCACTTTCGGGGTGATCGCTTGGGGATTTAAGGTAGGTGGTATCGCGTACACGGGTCCGTTGCAGAAGCAAAACAGACCAACACGAATACCGAGCTCTGACTTACCTCGCTATTGATCCTCATCTGCTCTTGCAACCCCTTCAGACCTAGCATGACTGCGGCTCCGCCGTATGCCAGAGACAAGCCCCCATGTGTCCGCCAAATCATCAGGTGTCCCCGCGCTGGTTATTAGAGTTCCAGCTGTCCGAACCTCTGGGGTTGGTGTGGCCCCATTCATGTGCTGAAGACCTGGAAAGCGGAGTAACATGGGCTAGCTGGGATGAGTGATTGAGACGAAGCTGGGCACGAAGCTGGGCTGCGGCAGCTGAATAAAACCTAAAATACTCGAGTAGGTAAGTACCTAGGTATCTACAAGACAGAACACCCCAACCCCGCACACGTCAAAGGAAGTGAGTGTTCGCCGAATACGTGAGGCGAGACTACTAGGTAATCGGCCACAATTGTTTGTCCAGGAGGGGGCTACAGATACAAATAGCACGAGGCAGCTAAAAGAGCCAAGACTCTTGCAGCCGACGTTGGATCAACTGGGCTACTTGGAGAATGAAAATACAAACCTGTTGGTCTCACTGTAATCCTCCTTCCAACAGCCCCGCTTCATAGTCTTTCATACCAGAACACCATTCAGCACTCACAGATTCGGAAGGATTCAGAAGTACCGAGCAGATTCATACAACCGATTTACGCCAATCCCGCTCTGGAAACCTCAAGATCAAGCTGACGACAAGGTTTGTAGAACAATGGCGCCCCTGACGGAACAAACCCTCAGCACACTTCGCTCAACCGTGGACGCGGCATGCTCCGACCGCAGCAAGGGCATCCCCGGGGCGACGGTCGTCGTCGTGGACAAGGACGGTGAGGAGCTCTTCGCGCACGCCTCCGGGCGCCGGGGGGTGGCCAGCGGGGAGGATATGACCCTCGACAGCGTGTACTGGATCGCGTCCTGCACCAAGATGATCACCGGCGTCGCCTGCATGCAGGCCGTGGAGAAGGGCCTGCTCAGGCTCGACGACGGCGACCAGCTCGAGGGGCTGTGCCCGGAGCTCAAGGCGCTGCAGGTGCTGAGGAAGGACGGGGAGTTGGAGGAAAAGAGGAAGCAGATCACGCTGCGTATGCTCTTGACCCACACCGCAGGCTTTGGGTACTCATTCTTCAACCCGAGGCTGAGGGATTGGGGCTTCCCTGCTGGAATTGACGAGTTCAGCGGCCGGTTTGAGGACATGATCTCGCCGCTTCTGTTCCAACCCGGTGAGGGGTGGGAGTACGGTGTAAGCTGAAGCGACTGAAGCCCATCTCCTGGTGGGAAAGGTGCCTAATCCAAGCACAGGTCGGCATTGACTGGGCTGGCATTGCCCTAGAGAGGGTGACAGGAGAGAAGCTGAACGACTACATGAAGAAGAACATCTTGGAGCCGCTTGGCATTAAGAACATGTCCATGATTCCAACCAAGGACATGAAGGCCAAGCTGGCATACATGAACCATCGAGAACATGATGGGACTCTACGCCCACGGGACCACCTCGTACGACTGCCGGCGGTGGTGGCCAGCAAGGAGGAAGCAGATAGGTGCTTCAACAGTGGGGGAGGGGGCATGTTTGCCCAGCCGCGAGAGTACTGCAGTAAGCACGGGACCCATGTCACGAGACGCGTCTTTTTCCCATCTACACCACCACCATCATGCTGACATATCTTGCAGAGATCTTGGCAGTCCTTCTGAATGATGGGAAATGCCCGAGGACCGGTGCTGAGATCCTGAAGCCATCCACCATCGCCGAGATGTTCACGAACCAGATCCCGGATTTCCCGGACTTCGGCCGCCAGCCGATCCCGGCCGCGAAGCCAGACCAGACGAACCCCATCCCGGAGCTTTACCCGCTCCCCGGGAACCCCCCTCAGGGCTGGGGGCTGACCTTTATGATCAGCGGGGGCGGTGCGACGGGCCGCAGCCCGAGTACCGTTCAGTGGGCTGGGCTGGCCAACTGTTGGTGGTGGGCCGATCGGGAGAATGGCGTCGCGGGGATTGTGGCAACGCAGATATTGCCATTCGCCGATTTCCCAGTCCTGAAGTTGTGGGCGGACATTGAGAAGGAGATTTATGCCGGGCTGCACGCTGCGAATGGTGGGAGGTAGCTAGCTGTGAAGTGGACGGTATCGCACAAGAATCAATATGGCGTGCGGGAAACCCTGGTCACGCTGATGACAGAACTGCCTCTCCTGCAAATTGGAATGCCAGGATTGGAAGTGAATAAACCAAAGCGATCAATTGAGAGCCCAACTCATACCAGTTGCCACTTTGATAGCCCCAGTGGCCAGACACCACAGTGGGTTAATATGCCTCCATTTGCTCACTCGCGGAGGGCAAAGACTCAAAGCTTTTCACTAATTCTCGCGGATCTCCCTGCATCTCGTCTATTTTGGCTTATGTGTCACTCAAATGCGGGAAGTATTTATTACACACAACATCCTGCTACATTGGAACTGTTGGGTGTGACCGCCCTTGTACTTGCTCGACGGAACCGCAGAGCGCCTTTACCTTCCTTAGTTTTCATATAATAAATAGCTATAGTGCTCATCGAACTATCGCCTACCAGACGCCCAATAGGTTGGGGCATCACCGGCATAATAAGGGAGTTCTCAGCAGATCCAAATTAAATTTCTATGATGGTCACTCCTGCGTGCTGTAAGCCCCTACCGCGGAGCCCAAATACATTATTCATCGCAAGAAATTGTACACAAGTGTAGCTCATTAGAGACTTGCGGAAGGTAGGATGGCCGGACAAGATTAGACCTGTGCCTGTGGGTGGCAATGTAGGCCTATTTCTTGCTCAACACTAATAGGATTTACCTTTTTGTGATGGAAAGTTATGAAACAAGGGAGCACTACTAAGCGAATTAAATTAATCATTACGGGAACCCCCCCGCCGCGGGAGATATTGTCTGGCTACGTGTTATGAACCAACACGTATCAGCGGCTGACTACCGTAGAAAACAACCCCGCAGTTCGGGAGACAGCTCACAAGAAGATCGCCCCTCCTGATCCAATCAGTAACGCCACCATATCAGGGTTAGGGTTAAAGGGAGCCCCAACCTGGCTTTGGTCAATCAGGACGAAGCCAATGAATCCAAAAAGGCGGCTTCAGTTAATCAGAACGAAGCCAACGAATCCAGAAAAGCAGCTTCAATTAATTAGGATGAAGCCAATAAAGCCACCACTAGTTATGAATGAAGAGTCGGAATATATAAGGATATAGTCATCACTATAGTAGATAGCTTTCATAGAACAGACTCTTTAGTTGTTAATCTAAGTATTCAATCCCAGTATTGAATAGCCTCACAGCTAGTGATCATTATCAGACAATATTGCTCATCAACCGCCTAACAACGTATTCCGAACATAAACCCTTGATCTTTCAGGTTTAACGCACTCGGAAACCCTCTGATCATTACACTACGCCGCACTACCTCCTTGGTATAAGCCGAAGTTATCAACAAGGCAGAAGGGATAAAGCATGGGTGTTCTATTACAAAATTATAAATGTCGCCGGGGCACAATACGAATACTAACGAGGTAGTATTTGCCACCGAGATGTCAACACAGATGGGATGGCACTGCCACGTATCAGTTGAAGCTCGCACCGGGCCTGCGCATATGGCAAAGATGGAACAGACACAGTCATGGCGGCAGTTCTACATGTAACTTGCAATTCCACGGCATAAGCCGCCCAGATGCAATGGCCGCTTTCGAGTGTAGCTTGAGTACCTACGCGGACAAGCTCGTGGCGTTCTAGGCAGTTATCAGCCACCTTGGTGGTGAAAAGGGGGCGGATCACTGCAAGAGCTACATCCAGCAGCGTTCATCTTAGGGGCGGCGATGCTTTGTCAAGCAAGAGGCCCAGAGCTGTCATTGTCATGCTGCCGACGTCGTCTGTCGGTGCCGAGCATTCAACACGGACAGGGATGAAAAAGACCAGACCAAGACGACTGCGCAAGAAACTAGAGTGGTTTGTTTTGCGGGCGCAGGCTCAGTGGTCTGGTTCTGGATGTTTCAGGCAGGCGGCCTAGCCGCACAAGTTCCTGTGCGATGGGCTTCTGTTCAGGGGAGGCACAGATGATTCGGCGCGAGTCACCAGTCACTCTGCGCACCTTGCACGCCGATCTTCCGGGAGTGGCGTTTACGAGTGCTGCAAAATCGGGGCCTTTGTTGCGGTGGCGCTTGGGAGGCCGCTGGCGGGGTGCGCGTCCAGCATGAGGTGTGTTAGCCCACTGGGCATAATTCGAGGGTCGAGAGCGCAGGGTGCCTCATCCGAAGTGGAGGCAAGGCGCACAGAGGCATCCAAATGTTATCGAGGGCCCTTGATATATATCTGCTAGCTATGGTCAGGGTACGTGTACGCAATACGCGATATTATCGGATGGATGCCCGCGGAGTGGGGCCATCGGAGTGGCAATGCGAAGAGTCAGCCTCTGTGGCTAAGGCGCCGAACCAGGTAATATTGTGGGCTCGCATCGTCAACAGAACTTCGTACCGGGCTGACGGGGGAGAGATGGGCGCCTCGGAGGTGAGTGGATGGCATTGATGAGTGCTTCCCGGACAGTCGGACCGTTAGGGGCCCCAGTGTTGGTTGCCGTAATGCGACTCCTGAGCTAGCAGTTGGGGGGGGGGGGCTGGAGATTTCTTTTTTCTTTGTTTGTTTTCTTTGTCTATTGATGAAATGCCGGTGTTTGGAAGGCATGCGAGGTGTATGTGTGGTTGTAGCATTGGTTGACTGGTGAAACATGCCGTCTACTAGACGAGTGTGGTAGGAACCAACGAGGGCCAATGCATCTTGCCCACGGCATCATCATGGTGCATGAGTGACCGATCTTTGAGAGATCTTCACGTGGAAGCGCCATGACCAAGAGCACAAACAGACTGGACAAGCCTGACAAGGCGGCAGGCGGCTAGGCTTGCGGGTTCCCCTGCATATTACACTATAGTGTAGTGGGGGCAGGACGGCAGCCGATGGCCCCGCTGCCAGAGGCTTGACTGCTGGGGCTCTGCGATCTTGTCAAGCGAACAATTGCGTGCACTGCTGTGTAGCCCCGGCGGCGTGGCTGCGTGGGTGGGTACTGTGGAGCCGAAGGCGGTGATGGTGGGTTGCTTGGTGGTTTGGCCAGGCCGACGAGAGCAGCTGAAGGAGGAGATTGCAGCAATGCAGAAGATGGGATGGAAAAACGGGCTGGTCTCAGCAAAGAGCGGGTGAGGTCTTGTCGTCGAGGGTGATTGGCTGCACGTCAGACCCACAGTGAGGCGCTCATGTTTGAGTTTTCAGGGGCAAGGGCACCCGGGGACTTTTCGATTGGCCCTGGAGCTCTGGCAGTTGGACCCCCCCCGGATCTGCCCCCTTGGCTTGAGCCTGCAAGGCACATCATCCACCACCAGATTGACTTTGTTAGCCATGTCAACTCGACATATCCACACATGCTGCTATCCACAACGGCACATGCTTAGTATGCACGCTGTTGTTTCGTTTCGAATGCCACGGCTCCAGAACCCACTCTTTATGCTCTCCCACCCCTGACTTTCTTTGTCTTCCCGCCGCGGACGGCGTCGATCCACCTTGGCCCATTCGCTGTCGTTGAATCTCCCAGTGCCGTCGGGCCCACGAGCATTGTACGTACCCTTCCATGTACTCGCCCAGCCCGAGTCCATCAGACAAACAGACAAGCAACCATGATGGTGGCAGCCGTCTCAATACTCACAATGCCTGGATGGCTGAGCGGCCACAACGGGCACACACCATGGCCCTTGTACATCCAGGACAATCCTCCTTGTCGTCTCTCGCATATATCAGGTCAGTCACCTCCCACCTCAACCTTCTCATCTCATGATTCTGGCACCACCAAGCATCACAACGCTCTCGTCTTTTCTCTCTTCCTTCTTCCTTTTTTCTTCTTCTCTTGTCAGAGACAGACACTCCCTCGTCAACAACAAGGCCTGGAGCTCTTGTTCGTGTTTTTTTTTGTCGGCCTTCGACCTTCGACCTAGGCTGCCGTCTTTCCAGTCCCACGGTTCACCCCCTCCGTCTATTTTCGTCCATTTCGTCGTCTTAAAGAGATACCCGACCAACAACAGCAAACACCGCCATCATGATGATGCTCTCTACCACCAGCATCGCCGCTGTGCTGGCTCTCTCTGGTGCCACATCGGCACACATGATCATGGCCAACCCCAAGCCATACGGAAACCCAGACAACTCGCCACTCACCACCAGCAACTACCCCTGCAAGCTCAGTGGAGACCCTGCCACCTTCTACTCGACCGACGGTCTGTCCAACACGGCAACTGCTGGCGAGTCCATCACAATGTCCTTCAAGGGCTCTGCTGTCCACGGCGGTGGTTCTTGCCAGGTCGCCCTGACCACCGACAAGCAGCCCTCCACCTCGACCCGCTGGTCTGTCATCCTGTCCATCGAGGGAGGATGCCCTTCCAAGGACGGCTCCACCCCAAGTGAATACGATGTCAAGATCCCCGCCGACATCCCCGCCGGGGAGTACTCGTACGCCTGGACTTGGACCAGCAAGCTCAGTGGTCAGCCCGAGTACTACATGAACTGCGCCCCGCTCACAATCAAGGCCGGCTCCGGATCAAAGACCCGCCGCGCCTTGAACATCCACCAGCGTGCTGAGGCCCTTGATGCCTACCCTCCATTGGCTGTCTACAACCTGGCCGAAATCAACTCGTGCAAATCCGTCCTGGGTTCGTCGCCCGAGTACCCTGCCCCCGGCAGCAATGTTCAGAAGCTTGCCGCCTCCGACCCCAACCTGGCTGATATCACCGGTGACAACTGCTTCGCCAAGGGTGTCAACTTCAGCGGTGGCTCAAGCAGCGGTGGCTCGTCCGACAGCGGATCCGACAGCGCCAGCTCTGCATCTGGCTCCGGCTCCGGCTCAGCGTCCGCACCCGCGGCAGCCCCATCCGCGACTGGACCGGCTCCTGGCGCTGCAACTTCGGCGGCCGCGGCGCCTCCCACTCCTACTGGCTCTGGCAGCTCCGGCTCTGGCGGCAGCTCCGGCTCTGGCGGCAGCTCCGGCTCTGGCAGCAGCTCTGGATCCGGCAGCAGCTCTGGATCCGGCTCTTCTAGCGGTGGATCTTGCACCGAGGGCCAGTCGGAGTGCTCGTCAGATGGCACATCTTACAAAACCTGTGTTGCTGGCGGATCATGGAGCGCCACCATGAGCGTGGCTCCCGGCACCAAGTGCACTCCTGGCACCTCGGCCGAGCTCACCATCGTCGCCGCTTCCAAGAAGCGCGGCCTCCCCCTGGTTTTTTAAGTGGCCGGCTTGGGTGCTTGGCACAAGGCCTTTTTCGGGATGGGTTGATAGATTCGAAGTTACATGGGTTGGCGTTTAGGTGGTGTTGACACACTTTCGTGGAATGTATATCATTTGTACACTACCAGATTGTATTTAGGCTTCAAACTGGAAAATTCACCATGCGCTCTTTTTTGGCACATCAAGTTCCGTCTTCAAGATATGCCACAGTGGTCAGCGAAACAACATCTGCCTCCAGTTTGAATTGGATTCGAGAGCTGCGTCATGCGTGAAGTGATGCTGAATCTAACTTACCCGCTTACTTGGGTTCTGTAGTCTCCAACTTAGTTGCTTCCTCCTTTTGAGGCTAAGCACCGGGTTAATTGATGCAATTTGGAAGGAGGCAATTATCCATTCCTGCCTTTGCCCAAGGGTTTGACTGACAGCTCGTTGTTCCTGCCAATATCTGGCGTGCATCTCATGGCAGCCGCGAACGAGCTCGATCAACAATATGCTCCCTACCAGCTGGAAGAGCCACTCGCCCGGACACATCTCTCATTTCTTGTCTTGCCTTGATGCCGTCTTGCATCCGCCATAGGGCTCAATGCAACCAGGGTTCCAAGACACTATTATCACGTACCATTTTAGTACCCCATGCTTAGCCGAAGTCAGAGCATCAGCATCCAACACAAGCAGCCACCCTTGCAAAGTCTCACCTGAACGGCCATGAAAAACCGCCACTGGCGCACGCGGGCCTTGCAATGGCGACCGCCGAGGTCAAATTGGCGGTCATCTCCTCTCTCGCCCGTGGACGAAGACCTGAAACAGAGATGGCATAAGACTTACGGGAGGCTCGGGCGACGATACGAAACTCGAACACCAGATGGTCCCTTCATCAATGAAGAGTACGGCCCGTGGGAATTTGACTATCGCAGACAACTCCTTCGGGAAGCCTCCTTGCTGGCCGGCCTTCGCGGCCTCAAGGACCGCAGAGTCCCCGTTTACAATTTTCAACCACCGCAACAGACTGTCAACGTGGACGACTTTCTGGGCAGGCTTTCGGTGCCTCCGCCACCGAGCGGTACCGAGGCTGCTGGCGGCTCTTCTGACGACAAACCCCTCAGCGTGGCTGACTCCCTGGATAGGCTGTCGGGTCTGCCGCCACCGAGTGGTCCCAGCGCTGCTAGGAGCTCTCCCGACGGATCTCCGGGCAGTTCTGGGATGGCCGCGGCGGAAGAGGAAGAGACACGTCCTCGCATTACGGCCGCAGAAAAGGGTAAACAACGGGAATAGAAGCCCCTTCCTGCCATGGGTACAGGGCCTTCGGCTGTCAAAGCCGCCGTCCCGAAAAATCCGTTCAGGAGCCCTTCACCCGGCCTGAGGGTACCAATACTTCTCCAACCTGAAGTCAAGAAATGGGCGAGTGTCGAGTACATTGAACACGCAGAGTCGAGACCCGCGCGGACGCAAAGGTCCCAGCCCGAAGATCCAAAAGACAGTCCCAGCACTATTCTTGCGAAAGCCCGCGTGGAAAGTGGGTGGGACAGCGAGCTTCCCCTTGACGGCCTCGGTGTGATTTCCAACAAGAAGCCGGTAACAAGTCGGTTCACGGGGAAGAGCAAGTACCCTTCATCATGCGCAATGGAGAGAACACAAGGCCATATGGGACTTCCTGGGCCAACCTCGCAGACCGGTTCCGTTCACGAGGTCATGATGGAGCGCTCGCAAAGCCAATCCGGAGTTCCTGGTCCGTATTCACAGGAATATGTCGACATGGTGGCCGAGTCCAACCGGCGGCTGCAAGAGCTGTCGCCATATTCTCCCGAGGCCGAAGCCCCTGACACACCCATGCCAGACTTCTCAGAACTGGCACTGCCCCCTTCAGAAGCTGGAAGCTCCACGCCCGGAGATCTCCAAGACCAAGCTCCAGGGGGAGACACCAAGATCGACAAAGGAAAAGGGAAGGCCCAAGCGGATAAAGGAAAGGGAAAGGCTACACCAGGGCAACAACCTGAGACTGACGGAATCCTCGAGATGGATATTGAAGAACAACAAATTCTCGAGGTCATAGCTCAGTCCAAAGCATCCTCGCTAGTGGGACAACCCAAAAACGACAAAATACTCGAGATGGATTTTGAGGAACAACAAATGCTCATGGCCATAGCTGAGTCCAAACGATCCAAAGAACGTGAGGATCGCCTTCGCGCAGGACAGTCGGATCAACTGGGAGGAGAGTCATCAGCAGAGAGAACTTCTAGTACATATCATGCCACAATATTGCCGGCTAAACGGGACGCCAGCGAAATCTCAGGTGGGTATACCCAAGGCCCCTCCAAGATTCGTCCAGCGCCGGGGCCGTCCTGGGCAGTGGGACCATCGACAACGGCCGCTACAATGTCTTTGAATGGACAGGAGAGGCCCGTCTCATAGAATGAGCTGCGAGCTATAACTCTGCAACCACCTCAGCATGTGCAAAAGGAGTTGTTCAAGCTTTATTCCGTGCTCGTGAATGTCTCACAGGTCGCCCCATTTGACTTCAGCGTGGTGAATCCTCACGACTTCATCGAGGTGCTGTCTTGGAGCGGCTCTTCTGGGGCTGAGGAGGCTGAGGTCATCAAAAGGCTTCGATATCAGATTGCCGAGATAACTGAGGGGCGCGAGAGGAAGCTTTTAATTCCCTTCAATTTCGATACGGATATCCTCCTGGCCGTTGTGTACCTTGGCTCCAGGACCATACTCACTTTTGACCACAGGACGCGACAGGAACTGCCGCGACAAGATGGACATATGCTTGAGACAAGCCCTTACCTCTGGGATTTCATCACCACCCTGTTTCCTGAGCTCCCGCCCGTGTCTGCTTGGAAGATTCTCTTCGAGAGGACGTGGCAGGGCTCGATACCCATAAACGAGCCTGGCATTGTGTCAGGGCGGTACCTTGATGGGCTCGGCTACGACATGGAGTTGCGGTCCATCGTGCCATTCTTCTTCGAGGTGTTGCGTATTGTAGTTGGTGTGGATGTTGGAGACCGCGCAAGGAGGAGTACCGGCAGAGACGACGCGCTCGTGAAGAGGCTTTTTGCCCTATTTGAAGGCTCCCCGGACCTCGAAGCCACAAACACCATGAATCTGCTGCGCCGGAACTCTGCAAATATGTTGGGGCGCTCGCTTGAGGGCCGGGTCAAGGCAGCCCTGACGAAGGCGAATGAAAATTTCCGGAACGCAGTTGCATTGGTGAGAAATGGCTCTGCGGGTCCTCTCGGCGCCTCAACGGTGATATACACCCGAATGGATGGGAAAATGCTCGCCGGAATGGCAGTAATCCATTCTGGTCGGGCCGCTGATGACCTCGTTGCGCATTATTCTCAACTGCGCGTCTTCCTCGAGGGGTATCAGTCGAGGCTCTTAGTGCACAAATGCCACATGCACAACTTCATGGTCAAAGGGATAGTTTTAGGGTATTACCATACACCTGACGCCCGAAGAGAGGTCTGGGACTCCTGGATAGCCCTAAGCCAGCACAGGGTTCAAGAGCTGAACACGGTCGAGCAGAGGCTGCAGAAGATGACTGCGGAGTTGGACCACTGGCTGAGAATGCTCAGCAACCACTCGGACCACACCAAGATGAAATGGTAAATAGGGAATCTTCCGGGGTGTCGTTTCCGCTCGTTGACAACTGGTCGCTGTCGTAGCGGGGGTTTGGGAACAGTTTTATCAATGCACACGGGCTTATGTGCCTCAAACCTTCATGCTATAGATAATTGAGTCTTAGGCCTCACGATGGCCTTCCTTGTGAAACTCGAACAAAACCTCGGTCCAAAGCATTGGATCATCGGGACACACATGGCGGCGGTCATTGGAATGTATACAAGTTTCATGGGGCAGAATTGTCCATGTGTCGGGTGCTAAAATCCCTGTCGCTTCCATCTTGTCCAGATGAAGACATGCCTATTGAGCATCAGCAAGTGCAGACGCCATACCCCAGGGTGAGTTTGCAGTTAACTACTCACATAGTCTCAGTCTTCAGCTTTGATCATCCGGTCGTCCATCAGCTTTGCGCTTGAGGTATGCGGTCAGCTTCCCGACCGGCTTCCCCGCAGGAAACGCCGACGAAAAGCGTCTCATGAATGCGTCAATCTCGTCGTCTATGGCGGCAATCACCTGTCTCTTGCCCGCGGGCTCGGGAGAAAGCTGGTGGGAATGATGGTCTGGAGGAAGAGACGCGGCCGGCGGCTAGGCCTCGAGACATGAGTGGTGCCATTCTGGCAGTGCCGACCGTGGTCATCATGGTGTAGATTTGTCAGTTGGGTCTTCTTAAATAACAAGACATGGTTTGGCTCAAGATGTTGTGGTTGGTAATTGAGAAGAGCCACGACCAGCGAGCTCTTGTTGGAAGTCTGTTTTATGGCGGTTTGGGTGAAGTCAGCGCAAAGCTTGAGCTTTGTGCTACATCGGATTCACTCAATCTCGTAGGGCAAACAAAGACATCCTGTTCTCCGCCCAGGGTTTTCCCATATCCCGTTCTCACTTTTCATGCTGCAAAAAGACGGTGAAAGGTCATCCAGAATCCATACTACAGTCTACGTGCCTTCAGGGTGAATTTACATTACATGCCGTCCATAGTACTTCAGTGCTGTGCTGATGGTGGAGGGCGAGAGCGGCTCGGAAAATACACCTCGCGACGTGTTCGAGATGGACGACGGGGAGTATAGGCTCGTCTGCCAAAGACATGAGCACCTGCCTTGCTTCGTGCCGGAGTCCAACCAGGCCATGGCCGAGAGCTATTCGATGGGATCAGCTGCACGTCTTCGCACTTGTTCTAGTACCACCGCGGGAAACACGAGGCACCCAAGTGCTTGCGTTACTTACGGCAGACGGTTCGGAGGGGAAACATTACCCGTCGTTGAATCCACACCCTGCTCGGCATGTTGCAAAGCCAAGAGCCAATGTCGTGGCCAAGCATCAGGGCAACAACCCCATTCAATTCATCTTCACAGCAGATCAATGCCTCGTGCGACATCACCCCGGCCTGTGCTGCCTCCCCGCCTCAACCTTGACCTCATCTCGTGCCATCAGGCTGTTCGTTATGATCATCTTGGACTTGGCCAATGGATGCCAAGTCGCCAAGTACTAGCGCTCCAATAACGAATACTACGTGATTGTACAGTACAAGAAGCGGGGGCGACGCACATCCATCACCAGCCCGTCACCGCCACGGCCAGGTCAATATAAAGGCGAGACAGAGAGGCTGCCCGCTTCACATCACGGCTGGCCAGTGCCTCCTGCCCACTGGCCTCGACCAGCAGCGTTCTCACTGAGGATGGCTTTGTTGACCGTGCCGAAAATGGCCCTCAGGCTCGCCCTCATCGGTCTTGCAGTCCTCGCTCACTCGTCCGCCAACGCGCGGAGTGTCACCACTCCCCGGCAGGACGCGCCTCAGCATGTAGCCCGTGAGCGCCTCAGCATCAACGCCGAATGGCGCTTCGAGCGCTTCGAGGAAAACCCCGACGGCCTCAGCTACGACCAGCTCAGGCCTTGGATTCTCCCCGCGGCCAACAACTTCGTCAAAGATCCAGCACGCCACACCGAGCCTCCTGCTGGGCGGCCCAGCAATGTCGCCTACGCCCAGGCTTCCTTTGACGACAGCGCCTGGGAGGCCCTGGATCTCCCCCACGACTGGGCCGTCAAGGGTCCCTTTTATGAGGGATCCGACCCGCCAGTCGGCGGCAGCATGGGCCGTCTGCCAATACAGGGCATCGGCTGGTACCGTCGTACCATCGAAATCACGCCGGCTGACGAGGGCAGGACTGTCTACTTGGAGGTCGACGGAGCAATGTCCTATGCGACGGTCTGGCTGAACGGCGACCTCGTCGGTGGCTGGCCTTATGGATATGCTTCCTTCCGCCTGGACCTGACGCCATATGTCCAGCCTGGGGAGAACCAGCTCGCAATTCGCCTTGACCAGAAGCTCGATTCTTCTCGTTGGTATCCTGGTGCGGGTATCTACCGTAACGTGTGGCTCACCAAGGTGAACACTGTCCATGTCGGCCAGTGGGGCACCTACATTGCTGCGAAGGATGTGTCTGCGGAGTCGGCCACACTGGACCTCGCCGTCCAGGTCGAGAACGCCGCGGCGACCGGTGAGCCGTCGGATATCCAAGTCGTGACAGACGTTCACGTCTTGGACCCCGCCACAGGACAGGCCGGGGCCAAGGTTGGCCAATTTGAAAATGCCACCGTCGGTGTCGGAGCAGGCGAGATCGTGTCAACAAATGTCTCGGCTTCTTTGGAGAATCCGAAACTTTGGGGCCCTCGACCCTCTCAGGAGCCTAACCTCCACGTTGCTGTTACGCGCCTCTATGCCAACGGACAGGAAATCGACGCCTACGAGACACGCTTCGGCGTCCGCTCAGTGAGCTACGCCGGCGATGGGCTGCGTATCAACGGAGAGCGCATCTACCTCCAGGGCGTGTGCCAGCACCACGACCTGGGCTCCATCGGAGCTGCCTTCAATCTCGTGGCGGCTGAAAGGCAGCTGCAGATGCTTCAGGACATGGGTTCTAACGCCATCAGGACGTCGCACAACCCACCAGCACCCGAGATGCTTGACCTCGCCGACAGCCTGGGCATCGTTGTCCTTGACGAGATCTTCGACACATGGGCCAGCCACAAGACCGAGAATGACTTTTCCAGTCTTTGGGAGGACTGGTCCGAGCCAGACCTGCGCGCCTTTGTTCGCCGTGACCGGAACCACCCGTCTGTTTGGGCATGGAGTTATGGTAATGAGATTGCCGAGCAGGGCGAAGGCGCTGAAGGTGCCGCGGCGGCCCAGCGCCTTGCCGACATTGTTAGGGAGGAGGACTCCACGCGCCAGTCCTCGGTGGGCATGAACAACGCCGGCCCTGAGACCCCCTTCGTCTCGGTCGTGGACCTCATTGGGCTGAACTACCAGGGCGAAGGCAGGGGCAACGGTGGCCCAACCTTTGAGAACTTCCGTGGGCAGTTCCCCGACAAGCTAATATTCAGCACGGAAAGCTCCTCTGCCGTCAGCTCAAGAGGCACCTACCTGTTCCCGGTGACCCCGGCCAACAGCACAATAGTCCTCGCCAATGGCACCGGTGCTGATCCCGAAACACGCCAGGTCAGTGCCTACGAGCTGTATGCTGTGCCCTGGGGTGCTTCGCCAGACAAGGTATTCGATGCCCAGGACCGATTTCCGTACGTGGCCGGAGAGTTTGTCTGGACCGGCTGGGACTATATCGGGGAGCCGACGCCTTACGATGGGCAATCTCGGAGCAGCTACTTTGGAATCATCGACCTGGCCGGGTTCCCCAAGGATCGTTTCTACCTGTACCAGTCACGCTGGAACCCGACCGTTCGCAATGCGCACATACTCCCACACTGGAACTGGCCGGACCGGGTTGGCCAGGTGACTCCCGTCCACGTCTTCTCTTCTGGGGACGAGGCCGAGCTGTTCGTGAACGGAGCATCCCAGGGCCGCCAGAGGAAGGCCGGATATCGCTTCCGGTGGGACGACGTTGTGTACGAGCCAGGCGAGGTCCACGTCAAGACGTACAAGGACGGCCGAGAGTGGGCAAAGGCCACGGTACGGACAACCGGCGAAGCCACACAGCTGGTCCTGTCTACCTACCGGAACAGGACGGCCATCGCCGCTGACGGCAGCGACTTGGTATTTGTCAGTGTCGCCGTGAGCGACGGCAACGGCGACGTGGTGCACACTGCTGAACCTGCCATTACCTTTTCCGTCACTGGCGGCGAGATTGTTTCGACTGACAACGGCGACGCGACGGATTTCAACCCGTTCCCATCCAAGGAGCGAAATGCTTTCAGGGGCCTTGCGCTCGCCGTCGTGCGTGCGCCGGCGGGATCTTCTGGACCAGTCATCGTCACCGCCCATGCGGATGGTCTGAAGACGGCCGAGATCACGCTTGAGCTTCAGTGAATTCAAAGACCTCTCTGCTCTGCTCTGGACCAGACCGCAGTATCTGGGTAGTAATCAATCCATGGCATCAGACCCATCGCATTGTGATGAACATGTCCTTCAGAGCCTCCATTATCACGCCCTCTCTGGCCTTTCGTCCGCATTCGAGAAAGTTTTCAACTCGCATAACCAATCAATACCAAGTGGCACACCTGCCTGGCAGCATGGGATACCTGTCTGGACCATGATCACGCTCCGGCACCAACCGTCCATAGCGCTCCCGTTGGCCAAACTTACCTGGCCAGTCAGAAATGACCCCTAGCGTGTTGCTGAGGGTGGCACTGGGAGCTCATCTGTGCACTATGTCAGGATCCACAGTTTGGTACTCATCATCAGCTAGGATCTACTACATATAATAGGAGCATGGCGATTCAAGTGTTGACAGTAAAAGCCGGGGTTCCTGGAGTTGTTGCCGGCAGAAAATCATGTAGTATAGTGCTACCTAGCACTCTGCATTATTATAATTAATAATTTTATTTTCATGAGAATAAAGAATATAATATAATTCACTAGTAAGTAATACATATTAGTAAGTAATATATATTTTTAAAGTATAAAATATATTTATATATGCTTTATGAAAACCTTTAAATAAAGCTTAAAATAAATATAAATTTCAAAGTAAATATAAATATATAAAATTAAGCTAAATATATATATTTTAAAATTTCAAATCTTTTTTAAATAAGTTATTAAAAAAACTTTAATATAGGGTACTAGGAAGTAGCTAGGACCAGGAAGTGGCTAGTTTTCAGCAAATTCATTAACTTTGGGCTACCTTAGCACCTATCTAAGGCTAGATATCTAATAAAAATTAGCATCAGTTAGTACTAACTATACTTAATTAGTTATTTTAATTAACTTTATAAATTTAAAGAAGTTAGGATAGGTATAATAGGGCTGAAAAGTATTAACGTTTATATAAGATAGTATAATGATTACATCAAACCTTTATGGGGTTCAGTAGGTAACCTGTAGGGTTTATTGTTATGAGCCAACACGATGGCACCCCAAGGCGACCCATTTTGAGGACCCAGACACCTAAGGCAAGTGCCACAACATAACCCCGCAGGACTCCAACTGCTAAGTCAGCACTACTCGCCAAGACCTAAGGGTTAGGGTCACAGACCCACCTTATAGGTTTGGATCAATAGGCTCAACATCAATCCAGTCAAGCAACACCACGGATGGATCAATAGGATCATTATTAATCCTATTAAGTCACTAAAGAGTCGGGACATATAAGAACATAATTAATACTATAGTAGATAGCTTTTATAGAACAGACTCTTTAGTCATTAATTTAAGTATTCAATCACAGTATTAAATAGCCTTATAGCTAGTAATTATTATTAGTTAATAATATTACTTAACAACCACCTAATAATATATTCTAAATATAAACCCTTAAT
Source organism: Stenocarpella maydis (assembly GCA_002270565.1). Lineage (NCBI taxonomy): Eukaryota > Fungi > Ascomycota > Sordariomycetes > Diaporthales > Diaporthaceae > Stenocarpella > Stenocarpella maydis. The sequence goes on from NQMI01000127.1 coordinate 57,220, forward strand.
CTTTTAGGTTTAAGATACTTAGAAACCCTCCAATTATTACATTTTAATAACTCTTATTCATATATTACTATATAGACTTTAAGCAATATTACATATAAAACCCTTTATAATATCAGACTCTAAAATAACTACTTCTACTTGCAACCTCTTAAGCGAGCTCAGCAATATTACCAATCAGCTAACAGCTAACCCTTGAGTACAAGAGTTGGCTAATGAGGTAGCCTAACTCTGTATCTTTATGGATAAGTAAGCCCGCTAGAATCAGGAAACAGAATGACTCCAGGAGGAAATTGCTACTCTCTAAGCAGGAGCTAACATCATCAATACCCCAATCCAGATAAAGGAATATATCAAACTCAACACTCCAGCCCTATATAACGGAACTATTAGATAACTTCAGGTATACCTAATGTAGGTCAGAGCCTATTAGCGCTTCTACGGATTAGATATACAGCCTAGCAGGAAAAGAGTTATACATACATCCTCTTTCCTCAGAGGATGAGCCTTAGCTTGGTTTAAACCCTACTTAACCGACTTTATTAATGCGAAATCATTTAAAGCCTGCAAACCTAGAATATAGTAAATTTTCAGCAACTATAAAGGCTATAAAAATGCCCTTAGGTCCCTATTCCAGGACCCAAATAAGGAATAATAAGCAGAAAGAGACCTAGTAAGTTGTATGGATTAGCTATCAACTATACTACAGAATTCTAATAAATCTATACTAAAATTAATTATACTAATAACGCAAAAGAATTCATATTCTACTATAAATTAAAGGATAAAGTAAAGGATAAACTTAGCAAGATTATAAACTAACCTAATAACTTTCTATAATATATAGAAATAGCTATTAAGATTGATAATAGACTCTATAAATAATGCTTAAAAAAAAGAATGAACTTCCAAATAACCCCCGTTCTATAAATATAAGTTAAATATAGGAAGGAAGTACTAGAAATTAAGTACTTAGTAGGGATAGCATGCAGGCCCTATAGAGCTGGATGCTACCTAACGCAAAGATAAGAAAAGCATTAAGTACTATAATTGCAATAAGATGGGATACTTTACTTTAGAATATAGGGCTCCAAAGAGAAATAGGGACTGGAAGTTAGTACCTAAGGGAACCTAATAGACTAATAAAGCTACCCACCAGGCTAATGTAGCTACTCATAATGCACAAGAACCACCTAGGTCCAAACCATAATGGGAGCTTATAAATAAATACTATATCTATGGAATAAATATATATAATTAATATTAAGTATATTTAGATTAAGACTTAGATGAAGGATATAACTTTTATAATCCTAATAAAGAAGACCTTTATAATAGTCTATACTTCTTATAATATACTAAGTCCTAATGTAAGAAACATTAGAAGGATAAGACTTGGTAACAGCCTATCCTATTAATAAAGAATCCCCAGAAGCCTAGGATAATATATGCATCGCTTAGTTAGACAGCTTACTTTAATAATAGCTATACTACTTATTATAGTAATAAGGAAGCTACCAGATAGTTTCCTAAGAACGCTTTAGGAAAGTAGGGAAGAACCCTAGTGGTAAGAAATAAGGAGGAACTCCTGCAGATTAACCCCAGGGGGGAAGGAAAACCTATCCGATAGGCCATACTTATACTACAAACACAATAGAAGGAACCACAAGACTACCTAGGATAAGCACCCCTTCTAGCCCTAAAAACTAACATTACAGCAGTTATAATCACAGGAAGACCCTTTAAAGAAATCATAAGATAACCTACCCATAAAAACAGAAAGCTAGAAGATGCAGGACGCACATATCCGCGCATAATAAATATAGAATGCGGATATTCGCACATAAGAAAACAGATGGCAAACATAACGCTAGTGACTAAGCACCCGGCCGGTTGCTGCTGGCAACGCTGCAGCCAATAGGGCAGCCGCGTTCCGCTGATGTAATGGCGCTAGTGCCGGGGGCCCTTGAATTTGACGACCTCGAGTGCTGATTTTGAGTGCCTCCTTAAGGGGCTATAGGGCCACATATGTTGTTGACCAATGCGCCTCATACTACCCAACCCCTATTACCTACCACCCACCCCTAACGCCCTTAATAAATAGATAAACTACCTAGACCAGTTAATTAAGCATTATTAATTACCC
>NQMI01000127.1:61636-140763 GCA_002270565.1 Stenocarpella maydis
AGATGTTTTTTTGGTGTTATAGTGATGGTATATGTGCCAGACTATAGCGGCCTTGAGCTGCAGTGGCAATGCGACTGTTAATAATGGAATGCAAATATTACTGCTATGAATTACTGTTAACCAGCCCTTGCCAACCCACCCCCTTTCCTACGACTATTTTATGATGGCTATGATACTTTTAGTGATCTTTATGCGGAACTGAATGCGTTAGCAAAGTTATCCGGGTTCTCTATGGTTGTGTAAAGCTTAGTGCTAACTTATGTGGTCTTGATGTGTAGCCGGGGTGGTACTGCCCGGCCTAGCACTGCAAGAAAATATCAGTCCTCTATAATCAAATGTGGCTGTAAATGGAAGGCGACTGTATATTGCATGAGGAATATAGCTAGTAAATGGGTCCTTTGGGTTAAGGAGGGAAGGTATATTAATTACGGCCTATAGGATGTCCCGGAGGCTTAATGCGGATTCGTGAAGCTATCGTAAGAATACTATGAATTCCTTACTTGAATAGCTCAAGACCTATTATAAGCAAAGCCCAGGCAACTCGAGGCTGCCCTTTGTTGCTAGTATCCAGACGTTGAGGTGGGAAATAATATTATGAAGAACTGGCTTGCCGGCTTTTGATAATAGAAATAAGGTATATATATACTAACCCAGACAATACTATACTGGCTTGAAGAGAAGGAGATTTGGTATAGATTTTGTATTGATGAGGATAATGTGATCATGGGCATCTTGTGGTGTATAATGCAGCAGGTCTAATGGATTCGAGAGTAGTGTTTTTCTGGCAATATCTTGCTTGATTGCATATACTTGATAAATTAGAAGAAGCTGCCGTACTTTTAAGGCACTATTGTGACCTATATGAAGAAGATTTTGCCTCTCTTTCAGGGTATTGTGGATAATGAGAAGGAATTAGGCTTCTGGTGGCTGCTGGAGTAGGTTCATGATCTCCTCTGGGAGTGTAAAAATGAGGACCCTTCGCTCTTTGTTATAGACTATGATACCGCCTTAATTAACGCTCTAGCAAAAGAATTTCCTTAATTAAAACACTAGCTTTGTGTCTTCTATATTAACATGAATGTTGTCCTTAATATTAAGAAGAAATGGCGGAAGCTAGGCTGGGAGGAATCGCCTATAGCTACTGAGGATGAAAACTCCATGGGAAGCCCGGATCCTGAGGATCCTGAGAGTGACAATGAAGATTTCGGACTTTAGAATGTGCTGCAAAGAAACACTACTATGGCGCCTTCGAAAGTGCCTGCCCTTAGTGCTATCCCTAACACCCGAACAGCCCTCTTTGACCTCTTTAAGACCATGGAGTTTGCTACTGATCGCAAGACCTACGAGACAGCCTGGGAGCGTTTGCAAGAGAAGTTCTCAGGCCAGAGGGCGATCCTCAACTATCTCAAGACATATTACGTTGATGAGAAGGAGGAGATCGTCGCCAAATGGGCCGGCCACAAGATCTGCGAGAACCTCAACTTCGGCTTACGTACGACGTCCTCTACTGAGCGGATGCACCGGAAAATCAAGCTCCAGCTGGGCCACGGGATGGGGAATGTCTACTATCTGTTTGAGGCTGCGTTTGAGGCTATCGTCAAGACTGCTCGTGATATCCGGCTTGAGGAAGCCAAGCAGAAAACGGCGGCCCTAGAAAAGTTCAACGGAAAGCCGTGGGTTGGCAAACTACACCTTCAAGTGGCGAGGGAGGCACTCGAGCTTCTCGCGAAGACGAGGAAGCAGGCGAAACGTATGCTTCGAGGCGAAACACCACGAGGAGAGTGCTCGCGATCGACGTGCCGTTGCCCAATCTACACACAATTCGGCTTAATCTGTGCTAACAGAATTGCTAACAAGGAGGAAGCAGGTATTCCTCTTGACAAAGAGGATGTCCACTCGGCATGGTACCTCGATCGCGACCTCTCAATCGAGAACCCCCTCCTCCTCGTGCTTTCGCCCAAGAAGGTCCTCAACTCGAGAGGAAGGCCTCGGGACAACAATCCGTTTGCAGGGGACGAAGAGGGCATCTTCGGCAGCGTCGGGAGGGCTGTGATGACCCATCAGACCTCCTCCAATACCACGAGCCTAGGCAGCAGGGCTGGTGACAAGACGGGGGCGACGACGGCTTCAGCACAACGCGTAAACTCAGCTTTTGAGTGGAACGATACAACCCTCGAGTCCCTAGACGATGAGGACCAAGCCGGCCGCCGCCCGAAGCGAAAACACCAAGGGATGGCCACGATATCCAGGGGCCCGGCTTCATCGGCGCCTCCCCGGATGCATACGGCCCCCAGCACGCCGCCGGCAAAGAGGCGGCGTACGGCGGCTACGGCTACAATCAACAGGCTTCCAGCAATAGATTTGACCGCTTCAGACGTCGACAACGAGAGTGACGATGGCTTCATTAATTTGGGCAACAAGGAGGGTAACGGGAAGGAAACGCAGTCCCAGATAATAGTGTCTATTGACTAAGCAATTCGCACCACTTGTCGCGACGAATTATCGCGCCAATTCGGCGCGCAATTGGGCGTGCAATAGAGTGCTTATTTGCACGCAATTAGGCTTGCAAAGATGTGTGCAATTGTGCAAAACACCACGAATTTGCGCCGACGAGGTTGGCGATGGCATAACGCCAGGCACGCTGACGACGCCAGCAATGCCCCTTGTAGATGGGTACAACGGAAATAAGGGTCTTGGCTGCTTAATAAGTGGCCGATCCCTGCTTCCCGTTGTATCTGTGTACCATCCGTTTTTTTATGTGCGGTAGCCGGTTTCTTATGTGCGAATATCCGCATTCCAGAATAAAGTCACGCACCCACAAGGCGGTGAAGAATTGGCCGCGGACATCGGCATATATGCCGTGCGGTTCTGCGAATATTGATCAGGGAACACAATCCAGGCCTTGCATGTCCCTTAACATACACGTGTGCTATAGTACCACCCTTCCCGGCCCTATGGCAACCGGCATCCAGGGATCGGTAGTTCTAAGAGCAGAAGCTTAATTTAGTACTGAAATACTAAACTATAAATATATATAATCCGTAGTTAATCAACTTTATATAATAATAATTAAGTTAAACCTGTTAAATATATTATTATTATTATTAAACCTATAATAAGTTGGGCTATTAAGCGTATATATTTAAACTAGATACCTTAGCAGAAACTTCTTCTTATAAGTAAGCTTCAATATATACTAACACAGGAATAATGAGACGGGCACTACATCGCAATGGCATACAGGCACATGTTTGACTGTAGAATACGTTGATTTTTGATAACTGTCGCCTGCTCTAAAAAGAAGTTGTCGCCGGAGGCGTTGGCCAGCCGTCGGAGGAGCACTACTTATAGGCAATAGGGGCTGCAGGGTCCTTATCGATAAGGGCCAACAGCACCTAAGGCTCACAACCGGCAGGCCCTAACAAATAATACTCCTCTCTCTTTTATCCTAGTTATTTTAAAGCTTTTAAATTAATTTTATTTAAATTCTCATTAAGACTATTCCTTTAAAACGCTTAAAATAAACGTTATTAATAGTTAATTTATAAAAGTTTATTAAAAAATAACTTTATAATTTATGAAAAGAAGGGTTTTAAAAAAGAATCAAAAAATATACAATAAAATATATTAATTATAATATTTAAATTTAAAGTTTTTATGAGTATTATATTTAGAATCAGAAGATTATTTAGAAATATTATTTTAAAGTTTCAAATATCATTTTTATATTTATAATTTTAATATTGAAAAAGATAAAAGTAAATTAATATATAATTAAACGTTTTTATAATTAATCTCCATATATAAAATTTAGGTAACTAATGAAAACATTCAATTTATCTAATTTAAATAATGTATAATATGGTTTAAGCCTATGGTGATATAAGTAAGGTAGCATGGACAACGGCTGGCGTTTTGTGGAGGACCCGTCGCGGCTGAGCGGCCAGGGCTTTCTCGAGCGGAATGTGACACTGGTGGATCCGTGAGTATCCACATTTTCGTACAAGACTCTTGGGCGGAACCCCGCGGGGCTCCGTCTCCACTTCAGCGCCCCCCTTCAGCCTTATAGCAACGCCCCCCAAGAAACCCCCTCCCCCCCGACGACGTCACTGTGCACATTGAAACGAAATTCGCCATTCCGCGGGGTGAAACGCTTACCATGGCCCGCATACTGTTCATCCAATCGAAATCTATTGGGCGTATAAGAAGAAAAGAAGATGCTCGTCCGGGATGGGCCGACCAAGGAGTGCGCAGCAGGGCATTGGGATGCCGTGGCCGTCTTATTGTTGTTCATTTTGATACAGCCCATACCGTTCCCTTCGATTTTGTTTCTTGATTTTCTTTTTCTCTGGTTCGTTGACGCCGTCTGATTTCCCCTAACTCACCCAATTTACAGTTTACTGCAGAGTATCTGGTTACATACATCAGATTTGCAGCTGAGGACAATGGGTGCACCTCGGGATGAAAAAACGGCTGTCTCAAGTAATGGCGGCACACGCCCTAGCTCGGTCGAGCAGTTGGAGGATGCAAAAGAGATGAGTGCATGGAATGCATACTGGGTTAGTACCGCTGAACAAGTCGGCTTCCGTTTTCCTGTGATGACAAACGCTCATCCATGGCCTAGAGGGTTTTCACATATGCCGGCCCGGTCGAATATGTCCTCCTGAGTGTTTCCGCCCTTGCGGCTCTTGCATCGGGTGTCGGCGTTGCGTCTCAAAACATCATTTTTGGCCGATTCGTAACCGGGTTTACCGACTTTGGCACAGATGAGCAGTCGGCCGACACCTTTCGCAGCAGTGGCACGACATTGGCGTAAGTCTGGCTCGGCTTTGTTTTGCTCGTCCGGGCGAGATATACACCCATTGACATGGCTAACTGGCGGGGAAGCCTATACCTGGTATATCTTGGTATTGGCAGGTTTGTCATGGCGTACATCTATAATACTCTCCTGACCTACAACGCCTACCGCATCGTTCGCAATCTTCGGCATGACTACCTCAGATCCGCACTGCGGCAGGAAACCGCTTACTTTGACCTGGGCGCCGGCGGCTCCATTGCCACGCAAGCTTACTCTAGTGGCCGTCTGGTGCAGAACGGAATATCGGAGAAGCTCGGCCTTACCATACAAGGCGCGTCGGCCTTCATCAGCTCCTTCATAATCGCATTTGTTACCAACTGGAAGCTCACACTGATCATCTGCGTCATTGCGCCGCTGACTGTCAGTGTCATGACTATCGTGTCATTCATTGAGGCTGGCTACGAGACGACGATCCTCGACTACTATGGACTGGCGAATTCGTTTGCCGAGAACGTCTTCGCCAGTATCCGGACCGTTCATGCGTTTGAGATGAGGCCGAAGCTTGTGAAGACTTTTGATGGTTATCTAGACACGGCACACCGGTGGGGTGATAAGATATCATTACTCCTAGGCGTATTGTTCTCCGCAGAGTATACCATTATCTACCTCGGCATGGCTCTTGCTTTTTGGCAAGGTATTCGGATGATCTCCACGAATGAGGTCTCGAGTACTGGAGATGTCTTCACGTAAGATAATGGGCTCCCAATCACTCCCCCAACCCCCAAAGTCCTCCGCATTTCCTTTAAACGCCTCCTGGCCACACGGGCTAACGACAGCTTTCCTCCCTGAGCAGTGTTCTTATGTCTGTCACGATTGCAGCCATTAGTATGACCCAGCTTGCCCCTTACTCAATCGAGTTCACACGGGCTGCCTCGGCCGCTGCGCAGCTGTTCACCCTGATTGACCGCGAGAGTGCCATTGATCCCTTCGACCAGTCCGGGGAGAAGCCTACGATGGAAAGTGGCACAGTCGAGCTCGAGAACGTTACTTTTTCATATCCCAGCCGTCCCAATGCCACGGTGCTGGAAAACTTCTCACTCAAAGTACCTGCTGGCAAAACTACCGCCCTGGTGGTGAGTAATCTCTTCTCCCGCTCTTGCACTTCGGAGCATGCCCACACCGCAACGTGCGTTAACAAGTAGTACTTCACACCTGTAGGGTCAGAGCGGCTCCGGAAAGAGCACCATTATAGGTCTTATCGAAAGGTGGTACAACCTAGATTCGGGATCGATCAAGCTTGATGGTCGGTCAATAAAAGACGTGAATATTGGCTGGCTGCGGAGGAACATTAGACTCGTGCAACAGGTCGGTTGATTTTCGCACGCCATTTCCATATGCCAGCGACCGAACTGCTGACTATAAGCAATGCTGAAGGAGCCGGTATTGTTCCGGGGCTCTGTCTTTGACAATATCGCCCAGGGCCTGGTTGGAACTCAGTGGGAAAATGCCTCCAAGGAGGAGCAGATGGTACAGATTCAGGCGGCCACAAAGACCGCGTTCGCGCACGACTTCATCATGCAGCTCCCAGAAGGCTATGACACCGAGATTGGCCAGAGGGGAGGCCTACTATCCGGCGGCCAAAAGCAGCGAATTGCCATAGCTCGCAGCATCGTCTCACAGCCAACAGTGCTCCTGCTCGACGAGGCAACAAGTGCGCTCGACCCCCATGCCGAGGGTATTGTCCAGCAGGCCCTGGATAAGGCAGCGGTAGGGCGCACCACCATTGTCATAGCCCACAAGCTGGCGACGATCCGCAAGGCGAACAACATAGTGGTGATGTCCAAGGGCCGGATCGTCGAGCAGGGCACGCACGAGAGCCTCATCGCTCAGGACGGCACATATGCACGCCTGGTCAAGATTCAACAGCTGACCGTCACCGGCCCCGCGGGTCTGGAGGATAGCGAGAAAGAGTCGACCGTGGAGGATGGCCATGAGAATTCAGCCTACAGGACGGTGTCCCTGGCGCGATACCCAACGACCGATCGCGCACGCATGCAGGCCCAGCTGGAGCTCGAGGACTACGACCAGCATAAACAGCATGGGATCTTGTATCTCACGTACCGGGTCGTCCGCGAGACTCCAGACCTCATACCTGCATATTTGGTGACCGTTTTGGGCTGTGTCATGTCAGGTTAGCAACCCCTGGACAGGTACTCCAGCTCATGGCTGAGATAAGCTAACCGGATGCTGGCGCAGCGGGCGTATTTCCCGGCCAGGCAATTTTGATGTCGAGCATGGTCGACGTCTTTACCTTGCCGGTTGAGGAAATGGTCACCCGTGGCAATATGCTCAGCGCCATGTTTGTTGTGCTGGCGGCAGGCTGCCTTATTTCCTACTTTCTGTTGGGCTACGGGACAAACACAATTGCACAGGTTAGTCAAATCCAGAGCTCGTAGCCGACCCACCTGTTGGCCTCTCTGACTCCATTGACCCTCCAGGCTCTATCACACCGACTTCGAAGGGAGATCTTCCACGACACGCTCCGCCAGGACCTGCAATTCTTTGACCGGCCCGAAAACAACGTCGGCGCGTTAACCAGCCGCATCGACGCATACCCTCAGGCTGTCTTCGAGCTCATGGGCTTCAACATCGGCTTCATCCTCATAGCTATTGTGAACGTGGCAGCCTGCAGCGTCCTGGGCATAGTCTATGCGTGGAAGCTGGGAGTCGTGATCGTGTTTGCCGGCTTCCCCGCCGTCGTGGTCTGCGGCTGGCTCAAGATGATCTTTGACGGGAAGATGGACCGTGACATCGCGAGGAGGCTCTCGATGAGCTCGGCAATAGCCTCTGAGTCTGTCACCGCCATCCGCACTGTTTCCTCTCTTGCTATCGAAGAATCGGTACTGGCGAGATATACTGCCGAACTGGATCGCGCCGTCTCGGGCGCCCTCCGGCCCCTCTCTTTTATGATGGTCTGGTTCGCCCTGACGCAGTCAACCGAGTACTGGTTTATGTCTTTGGGTTTCTGGTAAGACACCCGTCGACAAAGACTCCACGGGAGGGTGAAAATGCTGACATCGCTCACTCACTACAGGTACGGAACGCGCCTCGTAGCCGCTGGAGACATTACGATGTTCGCCTTCTTTGTCTCGTTTATGAGCGTCTTCTTCTCTGCGCAGGCAACGTCCCAGCTTTTCCAGTTCTCGACCAGTCAGTCCCACTGATTACCACTCTTGTGCCTTGGGGATAAGCTCGGCTGACAGCCCCTCCCACAGATATAACAAAAGGCAGGAACGGGATGAATTATATTTTATGGCTGCGGGAGCTCCTCCCGGTCGTCCGCGAGTCGCCCGAGAACCGCGAAAAGGGCCCTAGGTCGGGTGGTCCAATCCAGTTGGACGCTGTCCGTTTCTCATACCCGCTACGACCTGACACTTCAGTTCTCAAAGGGGTCAATCTGGAGGTAAGTGAAAACCGTCACTCTACTACCATCTTATTCGCATTCCATGCAAGCTCAACTCTGACCATTCTATACAGGTTAAGCAGGGCCAATTCATAGCGCTCGTGGGCGCCTCTGGCTGCGGCAAGTCGACCATAATATCAATACTCGAGCGCTTCTACGATCCTTCGACCGGCACCGTCCGGATCTCGGATGACGCGCTGACGGAGATCAACCCCCGCCTCTACCGGCGCATTGTTGGCCTTGTACAGCAAGAGCCGACCCTCTTCCAGGGGTCCATCCGGGAAAATATTGTGCTCGGTGTCGACGAGGACGATTCGAGCAGCCCCTCTACCATGCCAACTGTTTCTGATGTGACCATCGAGGCAGCCCTACGCCAGGCGAATGCTTGGGATTTCGTGTCGTCTTTGCCCGACGGACTTGCGACAGCCGCAGGTCCGAATGGCACACAACTCTCCGGTGGCCAACGGCAGCGCATTGCCATTGCGCGGGCTCTCATCAGAGATCCAAAGATATTACTACTTGACGAAGCCACTAGCGCGCTAGACACAGAGAGTGAGAAGATCGTTCAAGGTGCCCTGGCAGAGGCGGCCAAAAGGAGCGACCGTATCACGATCGCGGTCGCACATCGGCTCTCGACCATCAAAGACGCGGATTTAATATGCGTGTTTTATGATGGGAGGATCGTGGAGCAAGGCACGCATGCGGAGCTTATCGCGACGGGCGAGTTATACAGCAAGATGTGTGCTGCACAGAGCCTCGAGTAGGCTTTGCATTTGCGGATTTGAGTTTCGAGTTGTTAATGATGTGACGAACAGAATATAGAAGCATTACAGCGGAGTGTTTTCGACTCTGAACTCTGTTTTGTTCCAAGTTACACACTCTGTCGAATATTTGAAGGCTGTCTCTAATTGAGGAACTGTCAGATTGTTGAGCACAAGGGATTATATCTCGTTAGGAATGCTCATATAAGCTAGAAAAGGGCTATAAATTTGAATGTCTCGCTCAAAGAGGCGACCTTGGGCAGACTTGGACTTCAGGTCCAACCGGATTCTTTCGGCTGTTGTACCCTATCACTCCGAGTCTACCTCTGAATCATATATCCTGACAGGACCTGATTCTCGAAGTCCCCACTTATTAAGGCACTTTCTTTCGAGTTTTGATGACTGGAAACCTGGGCCGATTATCATCCTACCACCTCATTAACAGAGTTACGATGCTAGTTAGAAACCACCCAGCCCTAGCGCATGTATGCGAACCTTGGGACCGGCTCCCGAACCGTGCTCGTAGAGAAGCGTAAGGTATTGAAGGGAGCCTGAGTGACTATGGAATCAGACAGGTTGCTCACTGCCCAGGTGTCAAACCCCCAAGGCTCTCTTTAACATTCCAGATCCATGCCCCCATGAACCCCAGTCCCCCACCCAAAAAAAAAATGAACCCAAATCCAAGGAAGGGGGAAAAAAAAAACGGAAAGGGGTGTAGAGCCTAGAGAAACATGTGTCCGGAAATTAGAAAACTTGGTGCGCTACATTTCAATTCCATGATAGTATCATACGTCAGGAAGGTGTGTTTGCATGCACGCCAGCGGCACGCCCAAGGTGTCGTTGGTCCCTTGCTTTCTTTAGCGGTTTAGCGGAGGATCTTCTGAGCCCACTCAGCTCTCCCGTACCAGCTCCTGATCCTCTTGCCAAAGATGTACAGGGGAATACCAAACACCACGGCCGACACGCTGGCGGCCCCTAAACTGCCAAACACAACAAGCGCCCCCGAGCTCTCCAGCCACCCAACAAAGGGCCCGGTGCCAGCAAATACCACGAGCGACGCGATCATGTTGACTGAGGTGAAGGCCTGTGCAGTGTGCTCCGGCATGCAGTCGATGAGGTAGCTGATGGAGATCTGCAAGCCGCCGGTGCTGCCGAGAGAGATGACGCCCAGCCAGACCAACACCCAGAAGAGTGGTAGGCTCTGGTCGATGGCTGTGCCCAGAGCGACCAGCCCGACGGCTATTATGGGCATCGCGAACACAAAGAGGATGAGGCGGAACTCGGGCTCTGCCACGCCTCGGTTCTTGCCGTTGTGCCGCGCCATGAAGCGCACGCTCGCGTCCGACATCCAGCCCCACATCGGCCCGCTGATCAGGGCGACGCCGAAAGCAGGCAGGCTGGTCAGGCCGATCTGTGTGGCCGACAGGTTGTACGGCGGGGCGGCCAGGATGATGGACATGAGGGTCGTGACAGCCGAAACAAGGATCAGGAACAACGTGTTGGTGAAGGTGGTGTACACGGTGGCCGGGAAGGAAAGGAGGAGCATGGGCTTGAAAACCCCCGAGAAGAACTTCTTGTCCGTCAGGCGGCCGGGCCAGAGGGAGAGCTGCTGCCTATAGCTTTTCTTGGATGGTGTGTGGACAGCGGCTTTGATGGCGTCAATGTCGTCTCCATCGCTTGTGGTCGGACGCGGATTTTGAGACGCCTGTCCCCTTTTGAAGTAAGATGACTCCAGCACTAGAAAGTACGCCGGGATGGTCAGGATGGCGAAGACCACAGCAGCGAAGCCGAAGACGGCTGAGATACCCATGCTGTCGGTGATATATCCTGCAACGACCTGGCTGTCGGCCGATTCCGGGTTAGCCAAACTGACCACTTGATGTCGGCATTGCGTGTGGAGTCAAAATATGGGACTTACCCAGTCTGCCCTCCTGCCGTGATCGACAAGTTCCAGAAAGACACGGCCATACCTCGCTGATGCACAAAGAAGATATCGGCAATCGATGCAGTGATCAGTTGGAGGAGCGGCGCGGTGAAAACGCCCGTGACAACTCGTGCCGCGACAAGTGCCGGGTAGGTCTGTTCGTGGTGGATCAGCACGTTAGTGCTCATTCCTGGTACCGGGTCACGTCTGTCCATCTTACCTGGGCCAGGAAGCCGAGGAGGTTCCCCAGGGCCAAGACGGCGAAGCTCATGATGTAAAACGGCCTGCGGCCCCAGATTTCCGCCCCTGACACGACGAGGAATGCCGCCACGCTGGTGTAGAAGGTCGGCGCAGTCACAATGAAGGTTGACACGTCGCCATCCGATACGCCGAACTTTTCGGTGAGGACCCCTAGGCCTGGGATGACCATGGTAGACAAGCTGTGCGGATTGTGTCCGCTGAGTTAGCCCCGTGCCTAAATTCATAAATGAGGTTCCAGGGTGGACTCACGCATTAGTTGCCGCCGACCCAATACATATGATGAAAAGGTGCGCCAGCTTCCACGTCCGGGACCTTTGCGTTGGCCAAGTCAGCTCAGGACGATCTTATCACATCGTCCTGTAGGCAGGATCTTCGCAGCTCACCATAGCAAGGGGTCATTTGGATCGTCCTCAGGCTGTGGCTGAAGAACGACATTGCCCTTTCTCTTCAAGCCGTCGTCACCCGTGACGATTTGTTCCTCGTCCTGCTTCTCTTCAAGCAATACGGTCCCAGGTGGGAACTCCACCCTGCCATCTTCGACCACACCCCAACCCATGTTCGACAATTAGGAATTGAAGGGGGCGGTTTCGCGAAAGTCGTATTGGGGAACCAAGTCGAAATCAGTCAAGTGAACGTTGTGCAAGATCAGGCAACAAAAAAACAAGCTATCCAGTAGCCAAAAGCCAATCCTGTTGGCGACGAAGAGGGAAAAGAATGGAATGGAGTGCAGGCCGGCGTACAATGCTACGCTTCAATGCGTGTCCGGGTGCACAGATATAAGATAAGGAAAACGCCGGTGAAAGGGGGCGGCACATGCAGAGCCAGCCCGCTGAGACGAACCATACATTATCCAACACTCGAAACCTCTACCTCGACACTTGCCAAGCCATATCAAAACATCGAAATGTTCTCATTGAAGATCTGCGACTTGCCGTTCTGACCCTGGTGCTGATTATCAGGATCGCGTTGAATTACGCATGGTGTTGTACTCTTAAAACCGGGTGTGTAATGGAAACGCACGTTGCGACATGTTTGCGAGCTGTTTAGGGTCTCAGCCAGTGATTATCCACCTACCCACTTTATCAGGCTTATTAATCTGGCTTAATAATGAAATATTGTTATATATTCATATGAAATAATTATTGTTTTAAGTAATTATTAACATCTATTATTTTTAACTTAATGAAATTTTAAAAATATAAAATTTTATATATATAATCAAATAGTTCGTTATGGTTAATTATAACTTAAATAATTTATAATATAGTATTATTTTATAAATTTCTTTAGAATATTCAATAATATTATACTTTGTATATATTTTAAGATTATCTATTTTAAAGTACTTGTAATAAGCCTTATTAATCTCTTATATAACTTAAAAACTTGAGCAGCATTCTTCGTTCAGAAGAACTAAAGTGCCTGAGGACATGAGAGCGTTCAGGTTGGCCGTGCAGGCGTCTATTCGTCGTCGGCTGGGCGTTTCAGCTCGGCCTATTATAGTTGGAAATCTTGGTTTCAGCCGTCTGCGCTTGTTCGCACTACGGAGACCCGCGGGATTCCGCGACCGGGTACCCCTGACCCCAAGAGCAACTCCTAGCAAAAGCTTCAAGATAACCAAACCGCGGTATGACAGATATGGATGGCTTTATAATACGTCCATTGAATTCCAGTTGCCGCTGACTTGAAGGGTAGAAAGGAAGCTACTATAGTAGGTAGGACTTCGGCATGCTCTGCTAAGCAGTGCTCACACATGGGTCGCTCTACTACAGCTGGGCCATGATCCTATGTCCAATTGTTGGTCTCCAATGTTTCAGACATCCCAATGTTGAGTTGCCATCCAATGTTGAAGAGAACTTCGAGTGGCGATTACGACGAAGCGATCTGATTAGTTGCAGCGTATTCGAGCCATTGGCCAGGTGGGCCACAACATCCGTGCGGCTTTCATTATCATCACTAGCCCACCTATAAATTCACCGGAAACATCTTGCGCGCAGGCCAATGGTTTACGGGTAGGGAATTCGATATAAACATAAAGACTCCGGTGCTTGAAACCTGCAACTGAACCAGTGAGCTTTGGATGCCATAAGCAATTAATACAAATATCTTCCTTAAAGCACATACCTAGTAATCTCAAGGCACTGCAGACCTATCGCTCAAGGTGGAAGTTATCCTATCTCCCCTCTTTCTCCCCGCGCCCCTGCTCCTTGGGTCCCAACGGGACCGCCCTTGTTCCCCTGTCATGGCCGGAAGGCCCATGGGCGTATGAGTACACAGGTAGTGCAGTATTAGCAGCAGGGGCTCTGGCCCACAGCTTGACGAACCGTCACCATACGTCAGTACTTGTGCTGTCATTTGGCTCTCGGACTAGGGCAGTTCAGGCGCATCCATCCTGTCCGGGTCTGATCATTTTCCACATAATGTCTCCTTCACACCCACATTCCATTGTAAGCCCGGTCCCGACCAACTCAACGGCGATGGAAAAAGAAAGCAGCGATGCTCAGGACCCTGGCACCAATCGGGCGGTAGGTTTGCGACAAGCTAAAATGGATACAAGGCTTTTCGGCTTCAATCCACGTGCCGAAGCCGGCCGATGTATGCCCGCATGCTGACGAAATATCCCGCCAAGTGTGATCAGTGTCGCGGAAGAAAGGTAAGGCACCTCCGGCATCCCGAACGCCCCAAGAGCCCACATGTACCTTCGCCGTGGTCCTCTGGGTCTTCTCTGGCTCAGTCAAACTGAGCAACCCACCGAGTAGATCCGATGCGATAGAAAGGACCCATGTTCCAACTGCAAGGTTGCCAAGCGCCCTTGCACCACCACTGAACCGGAGCACAAGCCGAGAGTGCCGAGGCAGCGTGTGCTCATATCGCCGCAGTAGTAAGTCGCCAGCTTGGCCTCCAAGCGTCCCCATCCCATCGTGACAGCCCCAGGGTCTCAACAGCTGCTCTGGCAGTGAGAGGAAGATCGACCAGATTGAAGAGCGACTCGCCAGGATCGAGCATCTGCTCCGCAGCAACCAAGGTCATGCGCCGAACAGGGAAGATGGCCTGGCAGGTTCTGCGGACGGGCCGTCGTTCAACCGCCAGGAGCTGGCCGCCTTCACCCCCAGCGTCTCCGTCACGAGCAGCGCGTATGATCAAGATGGCGGCGAGACGGTGTTTGAGGGCAACCTGTCGCTAGCTGCCCACACGGCGTTTGCCAGCGAGTTCCTAGAGAATGCGGGCAGTACTCACCCTGGCATGTCCGGCGTTGTCGCGTCACTCCGGCAGATGGTGAACATGCAGGACCCACAGGTGAGATCTCACGAGCCCAACTTCCCACACCAGAAGCCATTGCCGCCTGGTGGCCTACGGGAGCTGCCCATGCCCCCAATGCAGCTCGTCGTCGCCCTGCTCCGCGACACCAAAGGTGACTATACACCCTACAGACCGCGATGCCCGCTGGGAGGGACGGGACTGGCCCCTCCGTATTCGATTTCTACCGTGTTTCTCGCTATTATTAACGATTCCTCAATAGAAAACGAGGCTTCACCTTTCCGGGTCTCTATTCCTTTCATCACCGTGGAGGAGTTCACCGAGTACTGCCGCCGTGTCTACTTCGCCACGCAGGATTTCCCACCGTCGATTTTTATTGTTGTTAATAATGCATTGCACTACCTCTTCCTGGACAAAATCGGGACGGATTCCCCTGAAACACATGTCCGCCAGTACCGGAAATGTGCCGACATGTGCCGGGACAATCTCGAGACCGCGCTGGCAAACTTCAACCCGTTCCCAACCGCAAGGAGGGAGAATGTCGAGGCACTTCTCGTGGGAGTACGTAGAATACCGTACGTGCCTTTTACCAAGACCAGGCTGATTACTGATGTTGCCAACTTGGTAGGCCGCGCGGGCTGTCGAGCATGCGAAGCCGACCCTCGCGTTGCAGATGACTGCAACAGCATCCCACCTATGTCTGACGCTCGGCTACCACCGAGCCGAAGTGTACAAGGATACTAACAACAACACCCGCGAAGCGCCGCGGCCCATCATTTTCTGGCTGGTGTACATCCTCGACAAAAGCGTCTCGCTGAGCCTGGGACGAGCTTCCATGATCAACGACTGCGACATCACCGTGCCACGCGACGTCCTCGAGCTCTCCCTAGGGCCTGGTTGGCGTTCCATCCACAATAACTGGATAAGGCTCGCGGAATTGCAGGGCCTTATTTACGAGAGGCTTTACAGCCCCGCCGCGCTGTCCCAACCCGAGCCTGAGCGGGTGGCGGCGGCCTGGGGGCTGGCGGACCAGCTCAAGGTCCTCGCCGCCCAGGCGCCCGTTGCTGTGGCGCGGTATGCCCAGCTAGCAGAGGCCGACGAGGTCTACGAGGCCCTTCTCATGGTTGCAAGATCGGATGAGGTCTCGATCTACTCGACACTGACGCTAGTATACCGCGCCCTGCCGCCTCTACCTGGGTCCAGCGGCACTTTCAACCCGCACTGCATTGATATGGCACGCGAGACCATGCGCGTCCATCAGAATTGCATGGCGCTAGTTGCTGATGACGAGTACACGGCCAGCGCGTATTTACACTGGTAGGTTGACTCCTTGCTCGTTTGTTTTGCTTCTGTGACGAAAGTGGCTAAGACTCGTCGCCCCAGGACCATCCTGTACGCGCCGTTCACGCCATTCATCGTGGTATTTTGCCACACAATTGAGACTTCCAACATGGATGACCTCCATCGGCTGGAGGGGTTCGTCCAGTCCCTAGAGGGCACACGAGGCGCGTCGCATGCATCGGAGAAGCTCCATCGGCTGTGCCAGGTCCTTTACAACGTTGCAATGATGTATGTCGAGTCCAAGCACGGGGCCCGAGGACGAAGCCAGCCCGGCGACAACGAGATGAACGTGTACCTCAACGCCCTGGGGTTCATGGCCCCCGACGCGGGCCACTTCTCGCCGCCTGTGCCAGTGGCCGACGGGGAGAATGTCATGATGAATAACCCCGGCATGGGCCACGAGGAGTTTCAGACATCGCACCTGGGCGAGTGGTTCTCGGGCAATCGCCACATGATGAGGCTGTTGGAAGGTGACATGATGAGTTGGTCCGGAATGCCGCAAATGTGATATCAATAGAGTTCGATGCAGGCCCCGGAGCAAGAATGCACTATAAGGTGTCTTTATGATATATAGGATATTAAGGAGTTATATACTAATAACATCCAATAGAACAAGCATCTAAACTTCCTCTTACTTTGTTTCTTTTTAGCAGGCGAACCCCTAATGAGATTGAGGTAGGACCTTCTTTGATCATACAAGATGCATTTAATATGTGGATGGGATGCTGCTATGGGTTTGTGGGTGGCGTACTCCTGCAGTCATGTTCCGCGTGTTGGGATGCAAATCGTACTTTTTTGGCCTCTATACACGTCGATGCTGTCCGAGATCCCGTGTTTGAATGGGCTTTCTCCCAAAACTAGTGGTAAGGCGTTGTTAGTAGCAAAACAGTCATAAACTTTCTTCGAGGTGATGGCTGGATATCAGCTGTTGTTGCACGGGAAGAAGAAAATGTTTCCTTATAGCCTTGGTACTTGTAATCAAAGTCCATTTGAGCATATGTAATTAATATGCCTTTGCTATTTTTTATCAGCCAAAGAAAGCCATCGTGAGCCTAGTATCTAGTGCAACCAATATTTACAGCTGGCTATCGCACTTTATATCAACCAGCCTGAGCATGATCAATCCCATCCGTCTAAAAAGGACAATAAACTCAAACCACGGCCCTTGACCCAGTCCTTGATGCATCCCATTTATTCAACACAATATATAACATGAGGGAAAGATCGATCGTGGATCTCATAGCGCCAGAACATATGCAAGACTGCAGGCTCTTGTTAGCATGACTCTGGGGGCCGGACAGCCATGTAATTAACCGCTCGGATGATGTTATGGGACGCGGCTTACAAGAAAACGACCATGAGAGCGCGACGAGTACCGTGGTCTCCCACTCATGACTGAAGCCAATGATTAGCACAGTTTCCAACCACAGGATCCTGCGAGGAGCCCGATGTGCTTACGGCAGAAGAGTCGACAGTAGCGTCGAGGACCCCCTCCCAGACGTTGGTGGCGTGGATAGCACCAGTGCAAGTGGCAACACTGTCGGTTCCGACGGAGCACTTTGCAGAAAAGGCATCGACGGTCGCCTTGCGGATGTTGAGGACCGGGGCTGGGGTTGCGGTGGGTGCCATGGTCGAGGTCACAGCCGCCCGGACACTGTTGGGGATTGCCGGCGCTGCTGTGGGCTCGGGCATGGGCGCAGGGGCCGGGGCGGCGGTGACGAGGGAGGCGGCGGCGGCCAGGGCGAGGACGAGGGAGGAAATGCACTGCATCTTGATTGGTTCTGGCGCTGGGTTGGGAGGGTTGGTGTGTGGGTGGCAGGTGAGAGTGTTTGGGTGGTCGCCACGTGGGAGGGCTGGACAGGGGTCGAAGGTGGGAAGTGCTTGTGATCGAACGAGGCGCTTCGGATCGAAAGGTAATGCTATATTTGAGACTATGAGGGAGTCCTTGGAGGAAGGGCGATTGGACAAGCTAGTAATCTCTCGGTGGGGTCTTGATGCTTGAGTGTTTGGGTGGATGGCTTGTCGATCAGGGTCTTGGATCTGGATGATGTTGATGGTCCACTGTGGCAAGAAGACCCTGATGTGGCGACGTTGGTCGACCTTATATATCGAGCTTCACTCCCTTCACGATGCCATGTTTCGGGGCTCAGCATATTTGGGAACAAGCTTCAGGCTTCTTTGACAGTCGGAAGCCCGTAAAGCAGGTCAGCGATTCTCCACTGAGCATCAGCCGCCTGACTGGTAATCACCAATAAAATCTCTCCTCGGATTGATGTGAAAGCGGCTGGTTGAGTGAGATTAGAAGGAGAATGGTAATTCGAAATGCCATCCTCTGAATCGACAAAGTCGGTGCTACAGCTTGCCTTACGCTGGCGGCTCCGGTGGCTTGGTGACGGGCAGTCAGCCCTGCACAGCTTGCTGCGCCGGCCGCGTCAGGGTGCGTCTGCCACATGGCATTTTAGCACCATGCAGGTGACATCAACGAATCGGAATTCCCAATTGGCAAGTGGATCAGAAACCGTGGGGTCGGCACAGAGGCACTGGGGGCTTGACACGGACCGTATGTTGTATTGTACAGGAAGCAGAAGTGTCATCAAGCGCAGAAAACTAGATCCCACGAGGGTCAGCCGGCCAATGGGAACGGACCCTGGGACGAAGAGGATCGCGTCAGGTGCTCCTTTGCGCCGCCAATTCAAGCCTGTGTGTATGTGAGACGGGTTCGCCTTATTCCATGCAACTTGCTGCGCAGTGAGGCCATTTCAGGGAAGCTATGGGGAATCAAGCAATTGTTCCTGAAAATCCGGCTTGTCGGCCGGCTGCGTACTTGGGCAGCCGTGGACAATCACTATTGACATGTCTTGGCCAGGCTCCAGGTATTAATACCACCCTGCTGTGCATCAGCCTCTTCGTTCAGAGCAGCTTAGCTCACTTACCGCTGTGCACAGTACTTTTTGGCCCTATTTCTGACCAGACTCTGCCATACTTAGTATGTTGTCATCATAAGTACCGCCATGCCATATTTATCCCTACTAGTAGTAACTGGTGAAGGGCTTCTCGCGGAATACAACAGTATCAAAAATAGACCTTGGGGCCGCTGGCTCAATTGTCAGCCCTAGTATCTACATTCTATTGCCAGCCGAAGCAATCATCAACTCGCAACGTCCTCGCCACCCAGGCCCAGGATCAGCAGAGCGGAACATATATCTCGCACGCGAAGCGTGCGAGATATGCTGGCCCACTCCGCTTGCAGCATAGCGTTCTGCTTATCCCCGTGCCTCTGCAGCCCTAGCTAACTAAGCAACCCAAGCACACTCCACGCCTATTAATTAACTTCTTATTATCTAAAATTAAAACCACTAAATAATATGAATGAATTTTTTAAAGTAACTTAGTGTAGATTTAGTTTGTTCTGAAGGCGTCCTATTGTTGTTTCTAGGGGGAACCCTTTAGGACCCCTTGCCTGTGGCGCTGAGCCTGTGGCGCCTCACCACGCCCTTCCGCCCACGCCCTTTCCCCCCCCCCTTCCAACCCGCGCCCTCTGCAACAACGGACCACAATTTTCAACAACATATCTTAACAATTCTCGCGGCTAATACTTTCGAGGTACATCGTCATCAACCATCCAGACTCGGATTCTGACAGACAATCCAGATCAATAACTTTCGGGTGATTACGCTGGGTAAGAACGCTACGCAGGCCGCATATCTCGCACGCTTCGCATGCTCGATACAAGTCCCGCTCCGCTGAATTACGTACCTAGGTACTACAGTAACACTGACAAACTCAAGGTCTCCTGGGCAAACATAGCTGCAAAGAAATTCCAAACTCCTATTCATTCGACTGTGCTAAACTGATTTCTAATATTTCTATAAACTATAGTAGTCAACAGTAGTCCCCCCATCCTCAACCTCTACTATAAGTAGGGGCGCCACAACCTAAGAGGACCTGGTGCTAAGCACTTGAGGATAGTGGCAGTCTCGCCGCCTTCGTTACGACGAAGTCAAGGACTAATACAGCACATACAGGTCCATCACCTTTTCCTGGGTATCAGATACACGTTGACGGGGCCCTTCTGCCACAGAAGATAAACTTCGTTTTCCTCATACCATTTGTGGAGGTCTTCGGCGGCCCGGATTTCAAAGTTCCAAATCAACCTGGCCAAGATCAGGCGCATCTCAGCATTGGCGAGACTGACGGCGCAATGTTCTATCAGCAAATGTTGCATTGACTTGAGCATGGCACGTGGGAGCAGGACAGCATCAACTCACTTCTTTCCAATGCAGTTTCGCGGGCCGTCCGAGAAGGGTTGCACTGCCTTCCTAGCATCATTGGCGAACATTGGGTCGCCCAGCCATCGCTCGGGAATAAACTCCTCAGTTTTCACAAAATGATCCGGGTTGTGGTAAATGGCCCATTGCCACATGTCGATGGTTTTCTAGAGCGAAAGCTTAACGTCAGCCTCAATCTCGTATCACCATCACATAAATTCCAGCAGGGATATGACATACACCTTCTGGGACGAACTCGCCCAGGACTTCGGTGCCCCCTTCTCCAGCCTGACGCGGGCCAGGACCGGGAACGGGGGGGAACAACCTCAAGCTCTCATCCAGCACAGCCGCCAAATACGTCAGCTTTTGGACGCTGATCATGTCAATCTGGTCCTCGCTTCGAAATGCCGAAAGTACCTCGTCGGTGAGCGTCGCCAGCTTGGTAGGATTCATTGTCAAGAAAAAGGTCACTCCGGAAAGCGCCGTGGCCGTCGTCTCAGAACCGGCGATAATCAAAAGCATCGCGTTTGAGGAAAGCTCTTCGAAGGATAGCTGTCATTTATTATCAGCAAGACCCTTTGCGCGCAGCTGGATAGTTCCCAAACCAAACACAACTCACCGGGCCTGTCGATTCGGTCTTTCTAATCATGGCGTCGATGAAATCCGGACGACTCGCCCCGAGGTCCAACCTCTTCCGAATCTTCTCCCTCAATAAGTTCTTGTTCTCGGCAAACTTCGTAGCAAGGCTCCGGGGGATGGCCATCATAAACAACGGGCCAATCCACGGCATCCGCTTGAAGCCAATTATCCAGGACAGGTTCTTGATACTTTGGAAAACGAGGTCGACCCAAGGGTGATATGTCTCGTCTTCCAGACACCCAAAAGGCTCGCCAAACGCCAAGTCACCAATGATATCAAAGGTCGTAAAGCTGAGCCAGCTCTCCAAGTCGACGGGGCGCGAGCCGCCCTGCGATAGCCCGTGGAGCTTTTCAATGAGTCTGTCAACATACTGCTTGATAATAGTTTCCTGCGCTAGCATGGACTGAGCCGAGAACCCGTGGGCAAGCGCGCGGCGGAAGCGTTGGTGGTCTGCACGGTTGGAGCCTATGATGTTGTCCACGTTGGGACCCGCATGGATCGAGTCTTTCGGGTTCTCGCCCTTCTGACGGTGGCCCTTGACCTGGCGCATACCGTCGGGGTGGTTGACTGATAAATGTGTTGGGCCGACTCAGACAATGGGGCCGTATTGTTGATGGAGCTTCAACATCTTGCGATGGGCGTGGCCGGAGATGAAGGTGAGGACGTAGGGGAGGTAGGAAGCCGCCCAGAGCTTAGGACCGGGAAACTTGCGCAGGGGGCTGAAGAAAACTTGGTAGATGGCGTGGCCGACGAGGTAGGCTAGAAGCTGCCCAGGAGCGTGTCAGTGGTGGCTCACTTGGTTGACCGGAAGACCTAAAGTGCTTACACCGCCAAGCGCAACGGCTGGCGCCATTATTGCCAGGGGCATGCCCTTGGCCTCACTATCCAAGAGTCTCAGCATCGCGGCGTTAAATAATTTGAAATTTGCTGTGGCGTTGATCGTGATGTTAGAGGACAAAGGTCTGGATCACAAGCACCAACTGCCGTCTAGCTTGAGGGGCTAATAAATACCTCGAAGTTTGGAGTTCATCGGCTTTTGATTCTCCAAACCCACATACTTAGGTACGGAATCTCCGACCAAGCTCTACCCGACAGTTTCGGCGGGCAACTTCTTCACCGAGCCCGGGCGGGGCCACAGCAACTTAACTGATTGGACCGCAATAATGCACCGGATTCGGTCGGCTGTTAAGAATAAGGACCGGGACCGATAGGGAATCCAAACCGGGACCACGTATTCCCCGGGTTAACAATGACATAACGTACCCAGCCCACATGTAACTCCCCTTATTCAGGCCACAGAAGTGGAGTCGACTTGCGGTGAATATCAATTTTGTAGACCAGCAGCCTGAGGGCTCCATTCATGCCAGACCCAGGGAACGAACAAGTCGTTGGCTGTGTTGACCAGAGTTTCGCTTAAACCCTGCCCGCTAGAGAAGTCTGTCCAGATCGAGGGACGAGCGTGGCGGCGTGAGCAATACAATTAGTACTGAAGAGAATGGCAAGATCGCTCATGGTGAAGGCTTGTAGAACAGGTCGGGGTCGCCATGCTTGTTCGACCCCTGTGGAGGGTTGAAGTTGGATGGCTTTCTCAAGTTGTCAGCGTGTTGACCCTGCTGATACGCCCGATGCTGAGAGAACAGTCTATTCAGAAGTCGGGCGATAGAGCCTCCAGATAAGGAAGCTACGTGTCCGAACACTAATAAAAGTCCAACCGAGATGGCTGTTTATATAGAGACCTAGCTCAGGGGACCATTTCCTGTACGAGCGCACTTACAGATAAATCCACATGACGCTTTCGGATCGATCAATTATCCAGAGCTTCCGCTCGAAGTGCATCGAGTTGTTATCAAGCGGGCAGTAGGCCTGAGGATTCAATACACGGGAACTGATACACGTAACACGGGAACAAAGATTCTGGGACGCCAGTAGGTCAAATTCATGTGGCCAGCACGGTATTGAGCAGGCAGGTGGGGAAAAGAGGGCATCTAGGATTTCTGGCCAGTTTTGTTGACACCCTTCCTGCATGTAAGCCCACATCATCAGATGCCATGGGTATAGGAGCTACAGTGACAATTTTCCATTCAACATGTTGTCTTTCATAGATGCGACAATGGTCCATCGCACACTGCTGAGGTCTGTCTCTGACCCTTGTCTGATAGACAAGTGAGAAGAATACTGCCACGTGATTAGGAGACAGCCAGAGCAGACCTTCTTCATTGCGATAAAATATGGAAATCGGCTGTCTAATGTCAAACTAAGACCGAGAGATGTTGCTAAACAACTACTCAGTCATACCGGGGATCACAGTCAACCCTGCATTCAAGTTAGACTAGATATTCCGGACAAGATTGCAAACAATGGAGCTTACATCCGTCAACATCCTCGGCTGCTGTCTGCGGCAGCGTGCACCTCATTGCCTCTTCCGAGCTCTGCGTCTTGAGCTCCCTGCACACAGCATTGTTGCAGCGGGCGTCGAGCGCTCGTTGCAGGCTGTCACCCTTCCAACCAAAGACGTAGTCGCCATGTTGTGAGTACCCGGTCCTTGGTGTAGGAGTCAGCAACTGCAGTCGCCTTAGATGGTGGCTTATATATGGTAGTCCGTACCCATCACCAGTGCTCCATACAAATGGCTGAGAGCCGTCCTCGGGCCACATTTCAGGGTCGTTGAACAGATTTGTCTAAGGTGCAGAACTCAGCTTTCAGCTACAAGAGCAGCACCGTGCGAGAGATATGCAATGAACTCACATCCCACATAACCTCATACATGAGCTGAGGCAGCCGTACCGGGTGAGTCGCCGGGCAGGGCCCACCAGACTCGTATGTCCCCGAGCTTGGATATTGCACATGGCTCTTGTGGTCCGGACTGTCCAAGTTAACCCCATCCCAGCAGGTCGGGAAGGTGATGGTGGTTCTGATGCCTCCCGGGCACGGCTGCGGCGGTAGCGAGGCGGTGTCGGAGCCTGAGCATGGCCTACCACCGCCTGATCCTCCGGTGTAGTCCTCCCTGGCGTAGCAGCGGTGGCATAGCTGGCGCTGCTGGCCGTCGGCAGCGCGCAGCGCGGCGTCGCCGACGAGCATGCGAAACCCCGGCCGGAAGGCTGTCGTATTCGTGACCCCGTCGTACGGCGGGATGTAGTACACGGTGATGCCCCCATCGGCGCGGATCCCGACGTTTGGGAACTGCGGGACGCGCCTGTACGTCCCGTTGCGGGCCCGGAAGTAAAGCACTGCCGTCCAGTAGTTGGAAAAGTCTTCCGAGAACGTGCAGCTCGTGCATGTCGAGTCCGCCACGAGGTCATGTGATGCGGGATCCATGCTCGCATTGAAGGAGTTGCCTCCTACAATCTGGTGCACGTGCGGTGACATGAGCGACCCTGGGTTGACCAGCGGGTCCAGCCTTTCCACGACGAGCTGCGAACACCCGAAGCGGATCATTTGCTGCGCCGCTGCCGCCTGTGCGGACAGTGCCAGGGCGATGGCTCTGAAGTTCATGTTGGCCGATCACTTGGCTATAATGAAGTGCTGGTGGTTATGTGGCGTTTACGAAGGCTTGGTCTTTCCAAAAGCGCCGTCGGGATGGAAAGGCAGAGAGCCGGATTGCTATATACATGGATTTGCTGCTGTCCACGGCAAATGGTTATTTTCTATTACGAGACTATCCCTTATCTTTGAACTTCTTCAAATTGGGTTGCGTGACATCCTTTTCGCCGAGGGGTCCGGCAGATGTCTTTTACCAGGGCCAAGATCATATCCCGTGCTGGCTGTGATGTAATGTATATCCTGGGCCACTGATCTAGCCGATAAGATTGAGTCTGGGAGAAGGAAATCGTGTCGACAGCACAAAGCCCTTCGGCCACACCTTAGAGTCCGTCGTAGGCATTGCAGTTTAGGCAGAATTAGCGATCCTCATGAGTGACCCTTCTTGGTATGCCGGCAGGGCTCGGCGACAATCACAATCGCCCCATTGGCGGCCTGAACATGCTGTCCTTAAATGAAAATTCCTCGACAAGAGGACGATATTGGCTGGGCCATGCCCCATCAATATATGTCATCCTATCAACATGGAGCGGTAAAGAGGACTTTCTCTTCCCCCTTGACAGCCTATATTAGAATGTGACGACAGACCTCGGTATCGGGATGTGACAGCACTGAGCAGTTTGGAAGCACGGTCCTGTGTCATTTCACCAGCTCAAGTGATGCCGTGTCTTTCTTCCCCCTCACTCGCGATATCGTTGATAAAGAGTCTCCCACCCAGAAAGGTTCGTAGGTCTCGTTGAGCAGTCAGCTACCTGGTAGAATATTCACGATGCGATACGGTTTCTTTGTAGCTGTCTCAGCCATTGCGCTGTCCTCGGGTGCGGGGGCCGCTAGAACCTGTGGCACGAGCAACGCTACTTCGACGTATCAGTGGCGAGTGAGCGACGCGAGGTATGACAGCGCAGGCCCAAGTGGCAGCGGTGGCCTCGCGACCGTGGCAGTCAGCATAGTTGATACCAGCAGGACTTATGGAACGTTCTTCGAATGCGTCGCGTCATGGCCGGAGGCCTGGCAGGGATGGCTCGATGCCGGGGATAATATCATCTGGAGTGACTGCATCTGGGCTGGCAACGGATTCACCTACGACACCACTGTATCATTCGCCGTGGACTGGGCCAAATCTACCATGTACATCTCGCACACATTCGCCTGCTCGGATGTGGAAGGGTAAGTAGTGCCGTATGACAATATAAGACGACTTGGAAGACCTAACACGATCGCAAGCACCGATGGATTAGCTACAGGAACCTTGCACCTGAACATGGATTGCACGGCGACCGATGACGGCAGCGAGATATGTGCGCTTGTTCCCAGCGACCAAATGGGGTTCACCACGGAGGGCGGCCAAACCCCACAAGCGCCTGGTAGCGACTGTTCGAATGGCAGCGCTAGCTATCAGTCGTGGCAGGTGGAGCGGTGGGAAAGGCAGTATGAACTGCCCCCGGGGTCTCCATCAACTGGACCGCCGAGAGCCGATACGGGTCCGGACTTTGTTTTGAGAAACATGAGAAACAGAGCAGCAGATCACTTCACGTGTAAGACAGCCGGAGAAGTCGCGGACGAGAAGTTTACCGGTACTTGCGGCGCGGCAGACCAAGCTCCCGCATCGAGCACGGCAGAGTTCGTCTTCGACAGGACACTCAATATGCTCACGGTTACCCAAAATTGGTTGTGCGGAAATGCGTCAGTGAAGAATCTCACCACATCATTACACCTGCTAATGGCTAACGGGATCTCAGCTCATTCGATGCAGTTGGCGTAGGCTATGTCCAAGCCACATGCGAGCGCCATGGCGACTTGATGGCTTGCACGACCGGCCCAATCTGGATTGGAACAAAGACTCTGTAATAGTGAGAAGAGGGAATAATGAAAAGACGGATCAAGGATTATAGTCCACGCTCAAGCCTCCTATGGGCAGGGCCGACCTTCCCCCGAGTTTCACGGTAACAGCTTGGCGTCAACCCGACTCTGTAAATCTGGGAACCACCGAGGCAGCGAAACATTAAAGTCTACATAGACGATATAACATGTCTTGTTGTTCTCCAGGCTTACACCTCACCTACTCGTATCTTTCAATGACTGCCCTTATCACTGGCGCCGCTGAAATTTCGGTACAGTTTTTCGAGGTCTTGATTGTAGCTCATCAAGAAGTCCTGTTGATTCAATTCATTAGTATTCTTGTCATTCTTCCGAGTTTGAGTGTTCCCTATACCCGAGGCCATGATAAATAAGTTATTTCCTTCGCCAGCATGGACTGCGCGGAGAACCCGTGGCCAAGCGCGCGGCAAAAGCGTTGGTGGTCTGTAATTCGTGGTTCCAGCGGCGACATGGATGTGCCACGTCCTGAGGGTCCTTTTTCAAGAACCCATTTAATATCCGGGCAGAAGGCGCCTGAGGGCTTTTGTATAACCCCGCCGGCTCATGTTGGCCAGAATTGCCTTCGAGTGTACGAACACCAACGCTGTGGGTCGATTCCAATCGTTGGCCACTTCGCGGGTGCGCAGGAGCCATGTGGCGGCTCCCAGCGTGGCCACAGGAGTCTCAGAGTAGGTTGATTCTCCGATATGGTCTTGACAATTCCTGCGCACAGGTAGTCATTCCCAAGTCATACTCCCTGCTGACCTCAGTCACTAAATTGACAATCCATCTCCCTTCAGTGATCGCCTGATCTGATTTATGTGTTATGTAGCACCGTTTGATATTTTTGACCGCCCACTGTTAACTACGTAGTGGTTGGCTTGGGCTGAATGGTATTATAGGGTGACAAAGTTATGATTTCTCTGACGTGGCGGCATTTTGGAAAGCTATTGATTGGCTCATGCCGCAGGGTACAATCCAAGCGCCGGGCTACTCGGCCTTGACCCAGCCCTCGTCTTCATTCTGTTTTTTGCTTCTCCTGCTCCAATCCGGTGCCACATCAATGCCCTCTTCCTCTTCCTTGTCACCCTGCTCCTTGGTCTTGTGCACAGTCGTCGGTTTGTGCTCAGCAGGACTGTATACCGTGTAGAGAATCAGCGGCGTTGCTCCTGTGTTTAAGAATTGATGTTTTGTGCCGGCAGGCACAATGACCATGTCCCCAGCCTTGACCTCCTGCTCCTTGTCGGCAACTTGAGCAAGGCCTGTCCCGGACGTGAAGGTGAGCATCTGATCCACGGTGTGAATCTGCAGACTGTTAGCATCAGGCCTCACCCTGACCACTCTGCAGATAAGTGGGCGTTAAGCATCATACCTCCTCTCCGATATCCCCACCAACAGGCACTGTCATGAGCACTAATTGCGAGTAGAGGCCGGTCCAGAGTACACGACGGAATTCGGCTGACCTGGACGGCAGCGCCGTGGTCATATCCGGGAGGTAGACCATCTCCTTCTTGGGAGGATCACTCGACGGTGTGGGAAATCCAGACATGTTGGCGCCAGAGAACAGCCTGGTCTTTGAGGGTGTTTTCAGTAATGGAGTCGGGAACGCCTGGCGGGAGCTTGCTCTACCTGAAGCAACACGCGCAGCGAGAGACCGAGCCGGGATGGAGGATGAGCGAGCCAGCATGATTGCGGACCTGCAGACACAAAGCCGTGGAGGAATGACGGAATGCCAGCGGTTATATGGAAAGATGATCCGAGATGACGCACGTCGCTGGGTGAGCGCTGGCCTCTTGGTGGCACATAGTTCGTTCTATCGTCATTGATCTATCACACGGCGGCTGGGGTCAAATGCCGACAACCACATGAGGGGACCGGGCGCAGTTGAGGCGAGATTCTGCCCGATACGCCTGCATGATAATGTGCCCGCAACACGGGGTATTAACAGTTAAAAACCATATCACCTACCTCCTTGCTCGATTCTGAAAGCTCAAGACCAGCAGATTCCACCGCACGCCCTGTGGTTGTGCAGTGGGCTGTGGCTTATAATGAAGGGTTTTGGTGGTGTTAACAGTATGTAAATGTGCTGCCTTAGCCTGAGACCAGCGAATGACGACTGCCGAGCCACCCATTATCCGGAGCAAAAGATCCACGGTGACCTAAGCATCTCAGCCCCTAAATGCAGTATGCCATGTCGTCTTGCTGAATTTTGGCGCTGAGTGGACGTCACAGTGACCGTTGCGTAAGCAATAACCAGGTCCATCAGCACCCGGGCTGGCCTGACTCAATACCAGCATTCAACTCCCCAAGTGGCCAGGATCATCGAAACCTGGAAATTAAAGGCGCGAAGATTTCAAATAAGCTTCCGTTATGCCTGTGGGAGATCGGTTGGCCAATCCGGGGTCGCCCCTGTGCAACTCGCCCTGCAGCTCGACCCCGAGTTTCATCAACCTCAGACGCGGCGCTGGCTGCAACCTCGCAGGTTTTAGCACCGGGGCGGTGCCACTCTCGGCCGGTTCTTAAAGCGTGAGCACTACCCAAGGCTTGGCCCGCCCATCTCTCCCGCTTCCGTCACCTCATCCCGACGGTCGGGTGCGCTGTTGATGGCCCCTTGGGTTTTCCGCTCCTGGTGAAGTGCACCCGGCTGACACAGCTGGACTGTGGCCCGGCCTCTCATGTCCGACGTCAATATCCCAGCCGTTGCGAGCGCTGCATTTCTCGGATTTCTCGCCCTTGCAGGGCTCCTTTTCTGTGTTCCACCTGTGACGCGCTTCTTGGGCGACCTGTGTTGTTGCTCATGGAGGCTCCCGTTTACTCGCAAGAAGCGGCGCAACGATGATGAAGAGGTTGACAAGGAGGACCTGCCGTACTTGGCAGAGCCCCGCCCGGACACTCCTGTTGATGACACGGGATACCAGCCAATGCCGGACGCCTACATGCCGGTAAGTCGACATGTCTCGCTGCTGCCTGAGCTCCGGGACTGACATGAACAGGCCAGGAGTACCCGCGAGCAGCGTGAGGATCATGGGGGGCCATTCAAGTACCAGCCGCCACGGGAGATGAACTACATCGATGGCCGCGCGGGACTGGATGATGACTACTATGGGAGACCGTGCCATGATCATCATGCTCCATTCCCGCAGTCGCACAACAGGGATTGGTGGCGATCACCCGCGGAGGACTACCCGGAGTACCCGGAGTACCCGGGATACCCGCGATACCCGCGATATCCGGGATACACGGAGCACGGCTATGACCAAACCTGGCACTACGCGGAGGAAAACAACTACGGCTACGACAAAGAGACCTTGTCTGGTCCAGACATTCAACGGCCAATACCATCTTATTCACCTCCAGAGATGGCTTCTCAACATTACAACAACAATTATTTTCCTGGTGTAGATTATCAGTATTATAGCCAATACACGAGGTCATAACTGTCTGAGAAACGACGACATTGGCGGCTAACCATATGGAGGATTTGATCCTGATCACAGCGGAAGAATACGGCAGGCTGGGTCAATTAGCGTATAACTTGACCAAGGCCGACCCATACATTAATTTTTATTCTCCTCGACGTCCTAAGCAATGATCTGTTTATGTTGAGCTGCGTGTGTCCCGGCTCTTCTACCCGAGACAACACATTCTGCTAGGCAAAGACCTGAGATGTAGTTCCTTGAACACAGCCAACTGCGTTTCTGCCAGCAGCGTACAGTCCGGTGATTGGTTGCCCTCCGCCGTTGCAATCATCTATGGCAGCCCCAATTAGGAACAACAGCAGCAGAGAGGGAAATGTAGTAGGGGCTTGGAAAAACATGTTGGATATCGTTGCTCAGCGATGGCGTGCGCGTGTAGAGTAAGGAGTTGATGCTTCGCGATCGGTGATTGAGCTTATTAACGGTTGCTTCACTCAAGGCGGAGCAGTCGGCTCGCATGCATGCCATCAAATCTGGAAGTTGGCAACACCGGTCTGCCGCCAGTCACGGTAACTTAGCTGTCTTCGGTCATTCGCCAAGTAAGTAGTGACTCACCGATGTGGACTTCCTCTGGACTGTCATCATAGGGGCCCCCACACTTGAAACATGTCTAGGAGAAGGATGTTGGCTGACCACGCGTCAGTCCATGTTGGATACCCACCGAAGCCACTGGGAGCTGTAGCTATGCCGACTAGGCGTCAGGTAGCTGACGGCCGTATGTGCCCGAGTGGGCTGGTAGAATGAGTTACGGTGATACCGAGCAACGGTGGTCGCATTTAATCTCCCTTCGTGCCACAGAAAACACTGCGAGTCACTACAGGCAAGCGGAACTACAGCATACTTTCCGTCACGATGGGAAAGTGAACTTTATGCCACTCAATTACGAGGTTTTCAAGCCTATATAAACCCCGTCCTTTCTCCCTGAACAAAACTTTAAGCCTGTATCCTGCCAACCAAATTTAAGACACCATCATCAAAACACTGCTGCCTCGCAAAGCAACAACTCGCAAAAACAATTTAACATAAAATTTCGCCATCAAAAATTAACAACATGGCGGACAATAACAATAACAAGTTCTTTAAAGGCTATATCGTCCTTGATGATCAGAAGAAGGTCATAGCAAAGGTGATCAATGTCATTTGGGAGCCAAAGACCAAGGGTTATTCCTACGAATGTGAAGTCAAGTGGGCAACATTCGAGATGAATGGGTGAGTTGCTGCCAAATGATCATGTAAACAGGGCTTGGCTCACAACGCCTAGAAATGATACCTTCTGGAGGGGAATTATTCCGGGCACAGTCCTTACTTTTCATGAGCATGAGCTTAGGCGCACTACCGAGCCCGCCGCAAACGGCAAGTGGCTGGTCGAGAGGCAGTGATCCGAAGGATGGTAGTCGATTGTGAGGCAGGGCCATCCTGGCTTTGACCTAGTGAAGGCGTGATGAGTTGGTAAATGAATGGCCTTTAGATCGGGTGAGAGGTTAAACTGGTCAGAAAAATTAATCTTTGAAATGGAGCAGTTCTCTGTGCCTTTCGGCGTGACTCTATGGCGTGCAAAGTTGAGCTTGTGGAGGAGTCG
The DNA here is from genome assembly GCA_002270565.1 of Stenocarpella maydis. NCBI lineage: Eukaryota > Fungi > Ascomycota > Sordariomycetes > Diaporthales > Diaporthaceae > Stenocarpella > Stenocarpella maydis. Next base: position 92,799 of record NQMI01000127.1, read on the forward strand.
CCATCATCTACAGTCCGTGCCCTGAATCGGACAACATGGCGATCCGCCTGGCTGAGTATTGACATCGCTCTAATGTATGGTAGGGCAGAAAAGACAAGCCTCAACTTTATATGTGATAAAAGTCGCACATGGGGGTGTTGGAGCAGGAATCAAAGACCCTACCAACATTGTGAAATCGACAGGTGTGAGGTGAACTCGAAGCAGCAGGTGATGAGAGCTGCCAAGGACTCGGAAGGCATAACTATAGCGAACGCACCCATCGAGACAAGAGATGCTTAGCAATCCTCCTTATCCTTAGGTCATCGGCTGAGCACTCTGAGTCACTGCAGTTGTGCGAGCCATCTTCATTAACACATTCTTTTGGCTTCAAAGCACTCGCTCCCAGCCTGCAACGGACCATGTCCAAAACCCTCAATTCCCAAACTATCCTCAAGGGATCCACAGATTGTTTCTTAGTAAGTGGCCTACTTAAGCGAAGGGGCCACGTCAAACGGATACAGGCAAGCACAATAGGAACACTGAGACATAAATCTAGAGCACTTGTATGCGATGTCATATCATTCTATTAATAACAACCGCTTTTCCTGATAAAGACGCGCAAAAATAAGAGTATTTACGAGAAGCCTGAACGCGCCGCATATGTCCGTGTCAAGGACATCGGTCTCCACCTCAAATAGTCATCTTCCTGCCCATTTAGCAGGACGCGCCACCGCTGGGGATGTTCTCACACTTGGTGCTCTTCTTTCCACCAGTGACGCTGTTTCCGGACCAGCTCCAGTCGGAGCAGGAGCCCTTGCCGCAGAGAATGTAGACGTCGGTACCGGAGGAAGCAACGGTGCCCGTGACCCCGGTGACAGTGAGGTCGGTAATTGGGACACCGGTGGTGGGTTTGCCGGTGGGGCTGCCGTTCTCGTAGTCCTGCTCGATGACAATGCCGTATTGGGCAATGTTGCTGAGGCTGATGCCCTTGTAGGTCACGCCGGTAACCTGCCCGGTAGCGCCGGACACGGTCTTGATACGGACACCATTGTCAGAGTTGATAACCTTGCTGTTCTCAATGTGCACTGTGTTGACGACGTTGTCGGAACGGCCTCCCACCGAACCGATGGACAGACCGTGGCCTCCAGTGCAGGAACCCCCGGTGAAGGTGATGTTTGTGCCGGAGTTGATGGCCAGGCAGTCGTCCTGGTTGTGCACGATGGCGCCTGAGATGTAGACGTTCTGGGAAGAGCCAACATCGAAGGCATCCGTGTTGTGGCCAAGCTGGCCCTTGTCACCGGCCGAGTTGTCGTATGTGATGTCAATCACGTTGAGGTCGGTGGCAGAGTTGATGCTCATGAACTGGACTGGCGAGTTCTTGACGTTCAGGCCCTGGATGTTGGACTGCTTGAGGGAGTGGGCATAGAAGAACTTGGGCTTGGTCTTGCCGCCGTTGGAGCCTTTTCCATCCCACCACTGGGCTCCGTTGCCATCAATGACGTGGCCAGAGGCCCCGGTGACAGTGATGTCGGTGCCGGAGACGGAGATCAGGGGGCCTGCCCACTCCTTGTAGCCGAAGGAAGTGGTACCTTGGAAGATGACCTGGTTTAGAGGAGAAAGAATCAGCACCCTATATCATATCTGCCGCGATCACGAATTTGGCATACCTTGGTGCCAGTTTTCAGCCCGGTCAGGTCAAGCGTGGTGCCGGCGGGCACGGCAATGTTGTTCAGGGTAATGGTTGAGCAAGAGGCCTTGCCCTTGATAGCGGAGGCAGCATCGGTGAAGGTGCAAGCATCAGCTCGCTTGACCTCGGCAGGCGCGGCGTTGATCGTAGGCAGCAAGGCTGCGAGGGCGACGACTGGAAGCATTTTTGCGGTGGTGGTGTTGAGCAGAAAGGTGAAACCTGCGCAAGAATGGAGATACAACCGCAAGAAAATGGACGGGAGCAGATAGCTTGACCTCAAGGGATGGGAGAATGAGAGCCTGGAGAAGAGCGTGGCAAGGCTGATGGGCAGCTTCCAAGATCCAATAGCTTGGCGGTTGGTTGCCATCTTTATACCTCAGGGAAAGCGAAGCCTTAAATCATGCTGGCAAGCCTGCTGGGGTCAACGTAAGGGTATCCACCGTCTCATGTTGGGAAGTGCCGTCCGGATCACAAGTACCGGCAGGGCGGACATTCAGAGCGGACGGATATTAACAATTGGGATTTCCCAATTGGGACAGATGGAACGGGGCGGAGGAAAAATGTCTAACAAGCATCGCCCACCGCAAGACCCCTTCGTGCCGTCACTCAGCGCAGGTGTAACAATTTTGTGCTAAAGACCGAAGTCGCAGGATGTCACGGTACGACACCAGGTCTTGCTTGATGGCCAACTGAAGCCTGAGCATGAACATTGCAGTCATTCGCCTCGATTATCAGGCAGTGTGTATTCGTGAACATGATTTTGGGAGGTGGGGACAGAACGCGGTAAACTAGTTTACTGAACATCAAACATCCTCTGCGGTATAGTACCAGACCTGACCCACAAGTCAGCTGGGTTGGCTACCACGTACTATAGTACTCAGTGATGCCACTACCCCTGACATGGCGTTGTATCCGAGGTCAAACGAGGCTAGCGAGAAGGGCGATCCCCCGTAATTTGGAACAAGGTAGGGCTAGTTAGTTCACAGCCAAGAGAAAGCTTGTTCCCCGCCCGAGACAATCTCTCTATGTTACACGATTGGTGGAATTAAGTGCATCATTCCATTTCCGTGACCCATCTTAAGAGGAGCTACACATTCGGCCTTGAGAGGGCCACCTATCCAGACGCTTTTGCTAATACAGGTACCTGACAGAGGAGTGAGCAGTATCCGCATATCGGGGTCAGCAGATACGCGCGGACAGAGAATGCCACAGAAAGGGGATCAGAAAGATCAGACGATAGGCGAGGTCACAGGCTTGCATGTCCGTAAGCCCCACAACACACTCTCATATCGAAACAAAGCACCATGGCGAAAAAGAATCTTGCGCTACCAAGATTCCTTCCCGCTCCCCTCACCCATCCACGCGGTATGAACAGCTAGCGAGATATGGGAGCTGGGCCAGATCCGGACCGTTGGTTCCTCAAAGCCACAACTGCGCGTCCGTTTCGTTCTGACCCCTGTGGACCATGGCCAGCAGATAGAATTTAGCAATGCACGAAGTCGGTCGCACTGCTGCCCAAGACCTGACGAGCATTTTCCCGGTGATAGAAATACGAATTATCTCGGCGCGATGCTCGGTGGCATATGATGGTATGTCTGCGTCTGAGCTTGTCAGGTTCTGACGTGGCGACTGTGCCGCCTGGAATATACATTTTGGTTCCCTTGGGACAAGATCAGGACGCCAAGGTTCTGTCACGTTTGCTTAGCAAATGCTTGTTTACATGATAACGTGGGTGGCCTACTTTCGCCGCTCCATAATGCATTAAGCACCCTCCTATAGAAAAACTTTAATTCCTTAATAAGGGAATTTTTCTAGTTACCAAACTTCTTCTACATATTAATTAGACTATTATAAAGCAATACTTAAAAGCTAATATTTATAATAGTCTTCTTATAACAGGAAATAAGATGCTAGTTTAGCTAGCTCTCTAGCTAAAATTTATTCTAAACTATATTCTTTATTATTATTATATTAATTTCACTAAGTATTATGATACTGCTTTCTCTTTAAGGTATTTTTCCTATTATTAACAAGACTAATTAATATCATTCCCTATTTATTAAAGTAGCTTAAGCCTTAATAACTTGATTTAAAATAAGAGCTTTTAAAGCCTATATTATTATCTCTAATATAAAGTACCATCTTAAAAGAAGGAGGTAACTATGATATTCTCCTATTTACTATTTTAAAGTTTAAACTGGACAACGTAATAATTTAAAGTAATTTAATTAACTATTGTTTATTATTATTATAATTATATATTATAATTTATAATTCATAGTTTTTTAGAAGTTTATACCTATAGTTTAATAGTCAGTCTATGGAAAAACAAACCGCTAATAAGTTATCTTGTAACTAATAGGAAGCTTAAGAGAAATAGAGTTATAATTAATCTATATATAGCTTTTATTAATATTAAGGTTATTTAAATAGCTGAAATTAATGCTAGTAATGTATCCCCTAATAGCAATATATCTGATAATTCCTTAATACTAATAAGAGGGGGATTGGTTATCATTATAATGGGTAATTGAAGTTGGGAATAGTGGCATTATTCACGAGTAGGGTGTGGCGGATCAGGGGTGCGGCGAAAGTGGGCCACCTACGTTATATGGAGCTGCCTGGTTCCGGCCTCCTTTTCAAAGTGGGTCTGGAACTTGTCCACTACGGAGCGATGGACCAGCACTTAGTACTTGAACTTAGTAATGCACTCTCTCCCCATCAAGGAATGTCAACAGAGTGGGGAGAATGTGCGAATCAAACAAATCCTCAGACCACAATAAGCTTATCACATTCTTCCAAGTTCGTAGTCATACCGTTTTTTGCTGAGCTGTACAAGCCTGACGTTGTGTGCTCACATTTCTATTTCTGTTTGCAGAGGCGCAGGTGAGAAGCTTGTTGCTATGCCAGTGCTGTCTTCACATCCGTGGAATCGATGTAGCTTACACGAATTTGTTGAAGGCTATCATTAATAATGATACGGCTGGGAATAAAGACAAGTCACATTTGAAACTGAGACTATGGAAGGATGCAAAGCTTAATTTAATATTAGGCCCAGGAAATACCCACCAATGGGTACCCATGGGTACCCGTGCATAGTTACCGCACATGCGGGTCCTGGGTACCCATAGGTTCTAATTAATCCTACAGATAATTCTATTAGGTATCTAGAAAATAACTAATTTAATATACTAATTATTATAGATATTATTATAGTTAATAGTATTTCTTACAACATAAGGTTTAGTAAATAATTCTATATTATCTGTTCTAATTTATGTCCAAATTAGGCATATAGGGCCCATGGGTCCTCCGGTACCCATTGGGTATTACCCACTCGAGTGTATTTCTTGGGCCTATTCTATATTCAGCGTGCACGCCTTGCTGCCATCATGAGCCTATAGTTAGCCGGGTAGAGTTTGGTCACATAATGGTATTTGAGCAGTTGACCAAGTCATAACACGGTGAGAACCAGAGAATTTCGGAGACTAAGGAAGTGGGCGAATGGAAGGGGGATAGTTCCCTGGCATACGTCATGATGTTCCGCTGCTCCCGAATTCACGATAACCTGAACAAGGATAGTGATTTCAAGGAGTTTTGGCCAAGCTCCGAGTAGTTGAGGTGGAGCTAGAAAGACTTCTCTTGATTTCACGTTGAGGGTTCGGAACTTGAAGGCTTAGATTATACAGCTGATATTGTGAATAACTAGACGAGCTCACGTCAACGTCTTCTTAAACACAGAACAGATTTGGATATACTAGCCTCATCACGAGGCTAGCCGTATTTTATTAGTAGGGCTATTGGATTTGATATTTGTTGTTACCCGCATTGTATTTCTTATCAAACGCTGTGTCTTTGATTGTTTACAACTGTATGAAGGGACTGCCGCAGCTCTCTTTTTTAATGGAATTGTGACTGGATTAAAAATGAAACCACTTTGGATATACTGTCCTTCTCCTTTTCCATAGAATGGAATGATACCATCGGTCCAGCTGGCTTGGCGCGAGCAACCTAATATATGCTCGAGGAACCTTCTGTTGATTGCAATCTGAGGTTTTACCGCCGACTTCTTTCAGCATTGAACATTCACAATGTTTTGGATTCCGGAATCCCAGCCACGACCAATCGCAGTCATAGGCAATCCAACTTTCATATGATAAATGACAGAAGGCTAACGATATCACCATCATGTTTTACCTGGAACAGTGCTGTTTAAGTCTCAATAGTTGCTGCGTCCGTAATTTTATATTTTTACTGAGAAGGCATACAGCCTCGCCCACGATTATGCTCACCGCCTCCGGGGCCTCTTATTATCGCATGATCAAGCATCTTTGCAGATAGATGCTGAACAGGTCAAGGTTGTGAGAACAACCCACAAGAGCCAATGCCGGGGATCTAGATACACATGTCGGCCCTCCTCAGCCCTCTTCAGCCGTCTTGAAACCGAATCATGAGCAACTTCGATAAGACACATCGTTGATTATGATCTCCTGTAATGAATTCCAGAAATTCTATCGATATGGTACTTGAAATCATCCTGCCCATATTTCCTACTTGCCTCCCCCGAGATGGCTTTGGCCCACCAACATGAAGAGGTGATAATGTGGGTGGCCTATATTCGGACCCCCACTGTGTCGGCCCCCCTTCCTTATTAACAATACTACTATTCCCAACTTTAATTACCTGCTATAATAATAACTAATCCCTCTCTTATTAGTATTAAAGAATTATTAGATATATTGCTATTAGATAATACCTTATTAGCCTTAATTTTAGCCTTCTAAATAGCCTTAATATTAATAAAGGCTATATTCAGGTTAATTATAATATTCATTCTTTTAAGCTTTTCCTTAGCTTTAATTTAACTCTATAGCTAATTATTTTTTATAATTTTGTTATTAACTTGATTTCTTTTTTATTATATACTTTAAGAAGTTTTATAAAAAGTTATTATTAATTAAGGCTTAAGTATTTTTAATACTTATAATTAGTAATTAAGTAGTATATCTCTTAAAACTTTATTAATATAGTAAAATTAAGCCTTAATATTTAAAAAATATACTTAAGTTGTTGAATGGCCTTTGCCATATGGCGATAGTACGTATGTATGTGGGGTCCTGTTTGATGAGTCTGTAATTGCTTGCTTTCTAACTATCCGGAGGAAGCGGGGGCATTTCGTATAAATAGGAAAAGTAGCTTCTTCCCCTACTAAGCCCCTTTGCTTAATTAGGCAGCCTAGCCCAATAGGATTGCGTATAATTCAATAGGTGTGGCAATAGCAGTATGCAACAGCACACTGGTGGGCTAGCGCTACAGCCACCATACTGTAGCCAGAGGACGTAGTTGCTTACTCAGCAACCACTACCCTCTATATAAGCCCGAGATAGCTAGCGGGCTACACCCACTACACCCACTACTCCTAGATAGAGAATTTTAACCATAACCCCCAATCATATTGCAATACATAACCCAGCCAATACTAATTAGTGGTTGCAAGGGCGACCACAGATTAGCAAGGTTGAAGAGATAGGCCTTCACTACTTGATAGTAGCTATACTAATAGTACTAACGATACCGCCCCTTAAAGAGACTTCAGCAGATTCCATAATAATGCTATAGTGGACTTTAACAATATTATTACTACCCATTATAAGGCAAAGAGGGCTCTATATATGCTATACTATACTCTATCTTTATCAAACGTACATTTATCACGCCCTAAGTATCATCAAAAGGCAACTACAAAATATAGATACTATATAATATTGCTAACCCCCGCTACTCTTAAAGACAACGCTAAAAATATTACTACTTTAGCATATATTAGTAATCAACTAGCAATAACCCCAGTAACAGCTATACTAACCAAGGTTAACTCCACCAGCTAGTATATCTTCACTACCCCCTGCTAACAAGCTTACCCCTACATACTTACTACCCCTTATTACCATTTATTTAACCCCTACTTTACCCTAGCATACCCCTATTATTAATTACACAACCCATACATTATAATAGCTAGCGAAAACAATACCCTTATGCTATTAGCATCAATAACTATACTAGCAAGTGCTACTAGTCTTAACCCGATTAACTTATAGAATATAATTAAGGAAATATCACTTAAGGAAGCTACTACTAAATCAGATCTTAATACTAACCTATAGGGAATAAACCCAGATCCAGAGGCCCTAAGTAACCCAAGACAATATATAATACACCTAAGTACCTATATATAATAGCGCCATCAAGCATATACAAGACTTACTGGCCAAGATGTCTACAAGGAGTTCAAGAATGACTTCTAGAGTTAGGAAGAACCAATATTTAAGGCAATCTATTATAATATCCTCTCGGCCCTTAAGAAGATACTATAATACAAAGGGATATACCTATGAGTTAATAATAATATAAAGGCCTTTATAGAACTATTAAAATTAGAATCCCTACTAAGAGCCCTAGCATCTATATAACACTAGTATTAATAGATAATTTAATTAAAGAGATATTATAATTATATCCTTTTTATTAATAATAAATCATTTAAAGGATATATACTAATATTAAGTAATAACTAGAGAACAAGCCCAAGTACTTAGGAACCCATACTATAACCTACTACACCAGCTATACCTGAACCTTAACCACTATCCCATTAGCTATACAGCATTTATACCTTTAAGACCTCTAATAGCTATAAGTTATTACCTAAATAGAAAGAATTCTAAGTATCCTATAAGAAGTATGCAACAATCCCTCTAATACCGCTAAATAGTATACTATTAGAGAAAGGAATATCCGCCAACTTAGCCAAATACTACTCAAATAACAAGAAGTTCACTAGGGCAACAAATAAAGTACTTAATAATAAGATTCATCTTTTTTATAATATCTATAAGAATAATTACCTATACCCTACCTACTTCCAGGCAGTATTACCCGTAATATTAAAGGGTAAGGCTAAATACTTTTATATCCAGTTAATTACAAATAAAGACACCTTTACTACAGCATATACTAAACTTAAGCAACAATTTAATACAAATAGCAGATAATAAGTATATTTAACCGTATAGAATACCACTACTTTTATATTAATATAGTAAAGGAATAAGAATAAAACCCCATTAGGAGTAGTAAAGATTCTAATTAAAAATATAAAGCAATATACCTAAATACTTAGCTATAAAAGAGCACTTAAAGACAAACCACTATATAATAACCTTATATACACAATATATAGTATACCTGAGTTCTACTATATTAAGGTAATAGCCTTAGCTACTACCAACAAAGCATATAACATGCTCTATCATTATACTACATTATTAGGACCTCAGCACCCCTCCCAGCAATACACTATAGGGCAAGGTAATAATAATTAGCTAGATGGCAACTATAATAACAAAAAAGACTAGGGCAATAATAAGCACTTTAACTACTCTAGTGATAACCAATTTTATCACTCTAAGCACCCTAACAATAACTAGTACTACCTGGACTGCTAGTATAATAATAACTAGCAGCATAGAAGCAACTACTCATAAGGCTCTATACATAAGCAATACCCCCCAGAATAAGGCAACTACTATCCCTAAAGCAACTATTACCCCTAGGGCAACTTCCAACTACCCCCTAGAGGAGACAACTACCCATATAGAAGGCATAAAAGAGACAACCCCCCAGACAAAAAAAGGTGCTATATCTGCCAGAAGGAGGGGTATTAGTTATCAAATCACTCTTTTAAAGAGCGCTAGAGGGCTAAGGGCACATATATACACATATATAGTAGCTTAAATAAGAAATTCTACTCATTTCTTATTAACTATAAGGGCATTAACTACAAGAGCAATAATTAAGAAAGCACTAGTATATTTATTAATAGTACTAAAAGCTGCAAAAACTATATATAATTAGTAAACTAAGCCTTCCTCTATACTTTTAGCATTAATAATAACAAGGAGGACCAGAACAACCCCAGCCTTATAACTAGCGGGAACAATATTAATACTAGCAATACTAAGATTAATAAAGGAGCCAGCAATATCAAGGAGGTCTTTACAATAGATAACTACTTACATTAGCATTTCCAAGGGATTCTCCTAAATACTAGTGCAGCCAACTACTCCACTATTAGGCACAACCAATACACTGCACTATAGCAACTTATGCCTATTACTCTTAATATATCTCGCGTAAGAGAAGCAATAGTCCACTTTAGGCCAGGAGAACTACTACAGTTAATAGGGGCAACTATAGTTAATACAGCAGCTAGCAACTTAACATTCCATATAATAAAGACACCAACCCCCTTCCTCTTATATATACAAGACATAAATACATACTCACTCTTCATATAAAATATAACTAATGAATTTATATAATATAAGCCAAATTAGCAGCATAAGAAGACATTTCCTATTACTTAAAAGTAGGGACATCCATAGTTCCTCACAAATATCAACAAGGGCAGCAACACCCCCGTTCTCTTCCTCACGGAGACCAAATTACAGCAACTATACAGACAATTTGGGCACCCATCAGTTAAGAGGCTCTCTCAGCTACTAGCGGGCGCTAGCCACAATATTAATTCCTCAGCACTAAAGGCTATTACCAAGTTCTACCACCATTACCAAATACACTCTCCCGCGCCCCAGAGATTCAAGTTTAACCTCCATAATAACATTAACTTCAACTACAAAGTTATCATAAATATAATATACTTAATAAGGCTCCCTATACTACACATTAGTAACTTAGCCACCTCCTTCCAAGCCAAACAATTCTTAGCTTCTCTCTCCACCAAAGATACATAAGAAGCCCTACAGAGCTACTAGATCAATACATACATAGGTCCCCTAAACCATCTTATATTCAATACAGGGACTAACTTTGCTTCCAGCAAGTTCAAGAGTACTACACATATTATAAGGATTATATATAAATAAATACCCACAGAAGCATACTAGTTAATTAGTAAAGTAGAGCAATATCACGCTCCTTTACACAGGGCTTCTAACATATTATACACCAAGTTATCAACCACATTTACTAAAGAAGCTATACTATAGGCAAGCTTTAATGCAGTTAACAATATAGTTAGCCCGGACAGTCTCATGCCAACTCTCCTTATATTTAGAGCATACCCGCATATAACAGAGGACTCAGCCCCTACGCTATCTACTCTAAAGAGAGCTAAGGCAGTATAAAAGGCAATAAAGGAAGTTAGGAAAATTAACACTACACACAAAATCAGCAAAGCATTGCATATAAGGAACAGCCCAATTACATCAGAAGTCTTAAGCCTACCACTCCAGAGCAAAATTTAAATATAGAGAGAAAGAACTAGGTAGCAAGGCCCATATAAACTACTCTCTATTAACAACCACAATATAACAATCAACCTTCCTAATAGACCAGTTATCTTCCAGTCAACCCTTATACAGCTATACTATTATAATAAAGAAGAACCTCTTAATCTACCGAACCCTAATAATACCCTAAAGGAGCTAGTATACTTTAAGCCAGACCCCATACCAACTATTCCTAACCCAGTAGTCCCTCAACAACGAAAACAGCCACAGGGGGCCAAGAGCAGGAAGAAGGCAGTTATTATTACAGATAATAATAACAACAGCACTACTACTGCTAATAATATAAAAGACAAGATTACTACTCACATATTCCTCACCCTATATAAAGTTGAGAACTATAAGCTTACTCTAAAGCTCCACTAGAACAGCATTATCACCACCCCAGGCAACCCCTTTAAAGAGTCAGATAATAAGGAAGTATCCAAGCTAATCAGCCAAGGAGTATTCCAATTTAAGCAATTCAATAAGCAAAAGCATAAAGAAATCTAAATCTTTAAATCTCACATTATTAGGGAGATTAAGGGTAAAACTAAAAAGCCATATAAGAAGTCCCACCTCATTATTACCAGATTTAGTAACCTTATAAAGCATAAGATCCTCACACAATCACCAACAGTACAACATACAAGTCATCAACTTCTTATTACTCTTACACCTACATTAATAACTAAGGGACTATATCTTAAGCTCCATAATATTACTCAGGCCTATCCACAGTCAAAATCCATACTCAAGAGGCCCATTCTATACTACCTTCCCCCTAAAATAAGGAGCAAATACCCAGCCAGCATAATCATAAGGGTAATCAAGCCCTTATATAGCATTACAGAAGCCAGTATACACTAATGGGCCACATACCACAAGCACCACATCAAGAAGCTAGAGATAATTATATCTATATACAACCCATACCTCTTAATAGCTAACTATAGTAGTAAGAACATCTTTAGTATTACCGCCATATAAACTAATAATACTCTCACCCTTTATACCCCAGCCTTTTTAAAGCTTAAAGAATAGAAAATCAAAAAAGAGGAGATCCACTATAAGCCAAAGGGCAGGCTAACTCCTAAGAAATCACTAGACTTTAATAGCATAAAGATTACAATATCATACAACAGCATCATATATCTCAAATAGAAGGGCCAAAAGGCAAAGATACAACTAGTTAACTATACAGCTAAGGACCGCGCTCAACAATACATGGAACAGCATACAAGAGGAGCATATCTAGCTTCTATTTACCACCCAAAAGCAGCATTTAACCTCTCTATTATAGCTCAAATCCAAGACCCCAAAGAAGAGGACTACACCAAGTTAAACAAGCAGCTAAAGTAGCAAACAAATCACCTTAACCATAATCTTAACTACATTCCTCTAAACCTCACAGCAGCCAAGTTAATAATCTTCATAAACAGATCTTTTGCCAACAACAAGGACCTTAATTCTCAGATTAGCTATATAATTACCCTAATAAATAAAGCGCAAGCCAAGCAACCATCTACATAAAAGATCACCAGGAATATCCTCCATTAGTCATCAACTAAGTGCAAGAAGGTTACACATAGCATACTTACTTCCAAGATCTACAGCATAATCAATAGCTTTAATATAGGGATCATAATAGCTGCTACTCTCCGCCAAATTATCACACACTTAAACCTACCAAAAATCCCCCTTATCATCTATACAGATTCCTACTCTTTATATAAATATCTAATCAAGCTAGGGATAACAAAAGAAAAGCACCTTATAATTAACATAATAGCATTAAGGCAGTCATACAAGAAGCATAAGATCCACAAGATCCAATAAATTACTAGGGACTATAACCCAGCAGATACCTTCACAAAGAGTACCCCAAATAAGGCATTAAAACGCCTTATTAACAACAATACCCTCATCATCAAAGTAAAAGGATATATAGACCATAACCAGCTAGCAACAACAACCCCTTCCTCTACCTAAACACCATATAAGGGATTACAATAATTACTGCAAGAACAGCTATACGCTAACTTGCCCAGCAAAAACCACAACCTATAACAGTTAACTAACCAACGCAACTTGGTCGGCAAAGCCACGCACACTAATGCCACCCTACCCCATAGGGGAGGACTACCAATCATCACCACCCTAAGCCCCAAATAGCAGTCAACAAGTACCCTAAGACACAAAAAGAGATCACACAGTACCAGCAACCAGCAAAACTTCATATCCCCATCAATTAGTTACCTACATCTTACCCTAAGGAGCTACACAATTAGCCAATCTATAGTTCAAATCCATCCCAAAGGCAAGACCTTATAGCCAAGATTTTTACAATAGTACCTACACACTAAGGGTTTAGATAACAAGAGTTACCACTATCCCACAGGCACTTAAGTTGCCAGCTATATTATATCAAGCATCCCCAATCAAGATTTCACAATCTCAACTCCTGCTCAACATATATTTTACATACTTACCCAGAGCAGCATCAGACAGTACACGCTCTACTATACATTTGCTAAAAAGTTAGCTCCAATATGCCATTCATTACTATTTACTACAATCCCTACCTAACCCAACTACTACTTCCTCTACCCCCACCAACTCTTAATATTAGCCTCTAATGGAGAGAGCTTTTACTAATTAAGTTATTATTAAACCCTATTACTAATATCTGCCGCTAAAAGACAATTAATCTACACTATACCTAATTTAACTAATTATTAACACTCAGTTAGGGGAAGAGGGAGTCTAGAGATCTAGATCCAGAAGGCCAGATAGTTATTATTCCAGTTCCAGGGTATCCAAACAATTATTATTCTAGTTCCAGGCAAATCCTTATTCAACCTATAGCCTATAGGTAAAGGAATCACAAGTCCTTATCACGCATTTCTTTTATAACCCTTAAGTATTAGAAATAATAAATAAGTAATATAAATTATTAAGAGCAGACATTTTATATAGGAATAGCACTACATTATGATAAACTATATAATTATATACTCTTAGCTTCCAGGGGAAGTAGAGACTACCATAACACGCTAGGTCTTTCCGGGTGCCTATATTTCATAAGCACTTAGCATAACGGTATATGCAACAAACTCAACAAAGGGACTGGCACAGCTAAAAGCAGCAGTAGTATAGGGATTTAGTAATAAATGCAGTAATTTCTTTTATTTTTCCTTAAAATAGCGAGAGCGTAAGTTCAACCCCACGCCTGGGACTTTTTTTTATGTTTTTAGAAGAGATAGTCGCTAGCAAAAGAAAAAGACTACCAGTATAGCAATAGCAGTATGCAACAGCACACTAGTAGGCTAGTGCTACAGCCACCATACTATAGCCAGAGGACGTAGTTGCTTACTCAGCAACCACTACCCTCTATATAAGCCCGAGATAGCTGGCGGGCTACGCCCACTACACCCACTACTCCTAAATAGAGAATTTTAACCATAACCCCCAATCGTATTACAATACGTGACCCAGCCAACAATAGGGTAATATTTTTATATAAACTCTCTTTTCTTTTAAGATTATATATACCTAAAACTATACTTTTAAGTAGGTTAAATTGCTTATATAATAGCTCTTGTTTTAGGGCTACCTTTTATAACTAAGATTAAGTTAATTAACCTATAAATAACTAAGCCTTGTATAAGTATTACATAGTATATTTAGGAGGTTAGCTAACCCTTAGATATCATAATAATACTTTTTTATTTTTTGTTTCTCTTTTTATATAAAGAGTAGTTTCCTAAAATAATAAATAAAAAAGTCTTCTTTAGCCCTTTTAATAGCTTTTTCATTTACTATTAGTAAACTACTTACTAGGAAATTATTTATATAGGTAACTATTTACTTAAATATTAGGGGAAAGAATATTAGTAATATACACTTATATATTATTTTAATAAATATTTAAGTATATAATTTCCGCCCTTTCTTCTTTTAACTGCTTTCTTCTTTTTATTTTATATAATATATATACTTATATATATATACATATCTTATAAGTTTCTTTCTTATATTAAAGTATCATTGAGTCTCCCAGCGTTAGAATGCCTTCAGCGTTGCCAAAAGCTGTGCCGAGGGTATATGATCGATGAGTGCCGTAATTTGAACATAGTCACAGCGGGGCCGACTGTCTTCCCATGGGATGTACTTTCGATGTAAAAGGTTGCGATAACCCCGCGCAGGAGATATCACAGTCAGTATTGAGAAGGTTTGCCTTTAGATCACACGTTTAATAGCCCTTGCATTGTGTAGGAGGAGGTTCATTTTGAAACTCCATTTGTGATTCTTATACGGTTCAAATTTTAAGATATTTCGTGACTACCGGAACCTTCCCTCCGCATCAAGGATGTCACCCCCCGCTGCCCTGGCTCAGGCGATGATGAAGTCCCCGCCGAGTTTAGGGAAAACTCCGTTGCGATATTCTGCTTGATTCGTTTTTTCACTTGTAGTCATCAGTCGCACCTAGGCGATTAATCTTCGAAGCGATCTCCATGCCCATGTGATTAGATGTTAACCTGTTATGTTTTTTGAAGTGTGGCCAATTTCACCAACTTCATCTAGGCTCGACCGGTTTAACTATTTGAGAAAAAAAAAAAAAAAAAAAGGGCCGCCTTTCTAGTTAAGTCTTACCACGCGGTATTTTAACACTAGGTTTCTGGGTTAACATGGGAGCCACGAATATAGGTATGACATATGGCAGATTGATATTTATTCAAAACACATTCTTTTATTAATGAATCCTCAACTATATGTGCACTGTATTAGATAGGTGGAAGAACGCTCCACATGGCCAGAAGTTGTTTCTCATTTTGTTATCCCTTGTTTCAGTGCTATTGTGTCTACATACACGGTGGCATTGGCAGGGCGGTACTTTTTTAATTCATGTTCACCACCAACAGTAGTAAAGATTCCACAAGATTGTTTCTGACGGGATGAAGGAGAAAAACACGGTGAGGTCGTAGGCGAAAGTGTCAATCTGGCCCTGGGTAAGGAGCGCGTTGGCGCGCCGGCGTGCGACCTGGCCACCCCGCGACGGGGTTATCAGCTCTATGATCGCCTGCTGCGTGGCCTGCGTGCGAACTACGAGCAGCTGCTCGTCGTCCCGGTCTGGTTGACGACCGGGCCACGGACGCGGGAGGCGGAGGCGAAGGCGGGGCGCGACGGCGGTGGCTCAGAAAGAGCAAGGACGAGTACACGGTGCCTCTCCGCGATGAGGGGGTTAGAGGCTGGAGTAGACTCGATCATTTTGCCTATTGGGAGGACCGGGTCCCTTCTTTCTGGGCTCCTTCTGGACGTGGCCATGGGCCGGGCGGACACCCAGCAAGAACTGACGGAGGGCGTTACGCAGCCCTGGCGAACCCGCGAACTCTCGCGATACTTATGAAAGCAAAAGAATAAAACAGGTTTCAGTCCATTAAGTAAAGGAGTATCTTTTAATCGTCGTCATGGTAACGAAATGTCTAAATAGTTGATAGGCTCTTTTTTGGCTTGCCAGAGTTGTGTGCTGTGCTCAAGTGAAGTGGCATTGAATCCGTGAAGCATGCTCGTTCTTGCTGGTACTCGCCGACCTCTACAACTCATTAAAGGTCATTTTCTCCTTTAAACAAAAAGAAATGAGCCACAAAACAACTAGATCTTCTGTTGGGCTAGAATGGGTCTGCAGACTCTAGCTCAGAGCAGTTGTTGGGGGCTGCGAAATATTTCACCTAAAGGTTTAGGGATGTCTGCTGACGCTTTTAGATCTCCAACTTTCTTATAGAGTCGTCTGTTGTACTGACAGACGCTTAAGGGAAGGATCAAAATACGGCATGGTAAGCTGGCCCTCCACCCGATGTCGTCGCCAATATATTGGCTTGGCCTGCCCCTGCCAAGCGGTACAGGTATCAGGCCTAGGTCCCGACAGGATGGGCCGGCAAAACCCTTGCCATGAACCACTACAACGCGGTACTAATGAGATATTATGCTCTGGCCGGCTCGCTTGGCACGCCAGCAACGAGACCACTCGAGTTGTAGTGACTTGGATCCAGCCCAGCCCCTATGCATCGATGTACAAGTTTGCCCAGCCGAGCCACTTCGGGCCTGACGGTGGACGGAGTGCAAGAGAACCTGGACGCGGATCAACGTGGACCGCAAGATCAGACGAAAACATTGTTTTAGAAATACCTACACTTGCGTAGCTAACACAGATTGATCGAACCGCCGAGAGATAGAGATAGAGAAGCATGTCTCGTCTACGCCGTTGGATCAGGTAAGTCTCCTGAGTAATCTTCGATGGGATCTAAAGAGGTTGCCACGAATCCATACACACTTATGCATGCTATACTGTATGCAGGGGTTCTTTGGCGCTGCCCAGGACTTCAGGTGGCTTGGAACTGCGTAGCGTGGGGATCATCTCTCCCGAGCCGCATTTCTTTTCCGGATATGGTCGCATTGGCAAGGCTCTCCCACCACGTGGGCCGACGAAGTCGAAACAGTGAAACGGGCAACTTTGATTTTTTTTTCTGCCAGGCATCGCGGGATGCGTGGATGTGCGTCATACAAGGCCCATCTGGCGCTTGCAAAGGCATATCCCTGGCTGCCAAGACGTTCTGCGAGCGGCCTTCATCAAAAACAACCCCACTTCCGAGCAGCACGCGAGCTTTGCCCAAAACTTCCACCAGTCGCCAGCCTGCCAGAAGTCTTGGTGTTTCGAGCAAACAAGCTCGTTTGCGCCTATGGTCTTGTCATCACATGCAGCTTTCCCCCGTGGATCCCCCAGTGCCCTGCCGCCCACCCCACTTGAGCCGCCTCGGATGGCTCCGGATGGGCGCCTACTCTGACGTCCTGGCTGCAGCTTCTCAGGAGGTCATGGGCGTTATACCGTGTCGAGAAGACATTCCCGTGGCTGTTGTAGGCGTTCGCTGATTCCAGAGAGCCAAGAGGGCGTGCTCACACACCACGCAACCCCTGGCCCAATATGCCAACGAGAGCAGTGCCTGCTCCGAGATGGACCAGGTCGTGGACGCTGTTATACCATGTACACCCGGGCATGTTGGTATTTGCAGATACAAATATATATATACGCATGCCTCTTCGGCCTGATCAACCATCACGATCCGGTTTTCATACATTCAGCATTCATCTCATTGCAAGGCCGCGCTCTTTGGTTTCTCACCACCCTCGTTCTTTTTCCAAACTCATCTGACTATCTTGTCATCTTCACTGTGTGAAGCTGGGACGTTCGTTATTTGAAAGCCTGCCTCGTCAAATTTCCACTTCAACGACACACAGCAAAACCAATCCAGACCCCCATCAAAATGTCTTCCCTCACCTCCAAGCTCGCCGTTGCCGGCGCTGTCCTCGCCTCCAAGGCTGCTGCCCACGGTCTCGTCTCGGGGATCGCTACTGACGGCCAGTACCACGCGGGCTACGTCCTCGAAGACTACTACGCGAAGAAGAACACGGGAGAGGCCCCTTCCAAGGTCGGCTGGTACGAGGAGGCCACCGACAACGGCTTCGTTGCCCCGGACGCGTACGGCTCGCCTGACATCATCTGCCACAAGAACGCCGAGAACGCGGCCCTGACTGCCTCCGTCGCTGCTGGCGGCAAGGTTGACTTCTGTGAGTCAACTCCCGTGACGGAAAGAAAGAAAAACAAAACCCTCTTGCTAGACCCCAATACTAACATCTCCTGCTTAACTAGACTGGGACACCTGGCCCGAGTCCCACATGGGGCCCGTCCTGACCTACGTCGCCAGCTGCGGCACCGCCGACGACGCCTGCTCCACCGTCGACAAGACCACCCTCAAGTGGGTCAAGATCGACGAGGCCGGCATCGACACCACCACGCAGGAGTGGCCCACCGCCGACCTGATCGCCAACAACAACACCTGGACCGTCGCCGTCCCCGAGAGCCTGGCCCCGGGCCCCTACGTCTTCCGCCACGAGATCATCGCCATGCACGGCGCCGGCTCCGAGAATGGCGCCCAGAACTACCCCTTCTGTGTCAACATCGCCGTCACGGGCGGCGGCTCCCAGAGCCCCGAGGGCGTCCTGGGTACCGAGCTATACACCCCCACCGACCCCGGCATCCTCTTCAATCCCTACACCACCCTGACCGACTACGCCATCCCCGGCCCCGCCCTGTTCGGCTCCGGCTCTACCGGCGGCTCGAACGGTGGCGGCGTCTCCAATTCCACCACCCCGGCGACGCCTACTGGCAGCGGTGCCTCCCCCTCTGCCACCGGCTCCCCCGTCACTGGCGACTACGACGATGATGATGACGAGGAGAGCTCGTGCACAAAGACACGCCGCCATGCTCGTGATATCAGGCGCCGCAACTAAGCCATCAGATCCGGCTTGTGTTTTGTCAGGTGTGTGTGTGTGTGTTGCAAGATTTGGCTTATGGAGGCAAATAATTGGTTGGAAGAACCTACTTCGTTGGATTGTATATAGACTTTCTTTCTTGAGATAAACCTTAGAGTGCGGCCTACCTTCCGGGCTACGCCTGCCCCTTTTCAATATCCCATCAAGGCATTTGGGAATCTTAACGCTGATTAAATGAACTTCAACGGTTCTGTGGCCCAGGGTGACTTGCTGTAGTGTTTGATTGTGCCTCTCCTGGTGTATTTTGAACTTTGAGTAGTTGGATGGGGATCTGAATGTGTATTTGAGGAAATTTTTGAGCTTTTTTTTTTGGACCAAGACAGGTACTGGAGCATATTCTGAGGATTTATTTGAGCAAGCTTTGCGGATGTATTCTCAATAAATTTGAGGTTTGATGCTATAATTGGTTACCGAGACTTTGGTAAGTAGTAAGGATTTTAGGATTTTGTTGATAAAGCACAAGAGCTCCACGGTAGGGAAACTCTTAAGCTGGTGTCACGGGACCAGGTAATGCCATGCCTGACAACGGTGCGGCGAAAGCACCGGAAGGCTTCATCAAATGCATTGCCGCATAGAAATGAGAGGAACAACTGAGATATCCTTGGAAGTGCTCACAGGAAAACAGAAATTCCATGGAAAAAGCTCAACAGTTCTCGGAGGAAACGGGGGGAAGAGCTCAATCAAGTGGTGTCATCGTCCATCCTGTCTACTCGAGGACCCGACTCCTGACTATTTACTAAGAGAGTATAATCACTAGCTACAAGACCACATAGTTATGAGACTAAATACTTAAATTAATAACTAAAGAGTCTATACTATAAACTCTATCTATTGTGGTAATAACTATATCCCTATATATTCCGACTCTTCAGCTTCTATGATATTGGACTATCTGAACTATTGGTGTTGTGACCGCTGGCGGTGGACCGATGTCCGATCGGTCCACCCGGGCGATGAGTCCTTAACCCTAACCCTAGAGGTATCAAGGTCCCAACTGTGGTGGTTCACAACACTCACCCCCACGCGAGGACCCAGGCGATGGCGCACGCCCGAGGCTGTGATTGCCAGGGAGCCCAGGGTGCACGGAGATATCATGCAGAGCCGCCTAATACTACGGAGTACTCCGTAAATCACCGTTGCTTCGTGAGTGGGAGACGAGTTGTCTGAGCCATGGCAGTCTACCACCCCTTGGGCCTTGGATGCATCCCAAACGAGCACGAGCACGAGCACGAGCAGGCCACGCGAGAAAAGACGCATGAGAACAGCGCAGCCGAAGAGAAAGACCCGTCAGTGATCCCGTGATCGTGATTGGTCAGAGGATAAGGGACCCGCAAGATGGGTTGGCGAGCATGTATCTCTTGCTCAAGACCCGGTGTATAACCTACACCAACACCATAATACACTACACTACTACACATATACACTACCCACGCGGGGGCCGGACCCATAGGCACTCACGCACGTGCACAAATCAAAAACCACCAAGCTGTAGCAGGCCGTATCACGCGCAGTTTATTATGTTCGTCTCTCCGGCATTCACCAGCCAGGCCGTCCCAGCAGCCCCCGTGCCCGGAAAAAAAAGGGCAGGTGACCGACAGCAGGCCGGCAGGCCAGACACAACTAACAGACCATCAAGGTTCACGCTACCGCCGGTCGGGAAAAAGTAAACCGCAGCAAGTCAGCATGCCAAGCCGGAAGCGCTGGGGAACTGGTGCTGCTGCCCCGTGGTCCTGGTAGCTGATGCGAGCGTGGCGGAGCCTGCCTAGGTCGCCTGCGCATAGCAGAGACGCACCTTAGGTGATGGTGATTCAGCCTTGCCGTGTCTTTTCTCTCTCTCTATCTCTCTCTTTCGCGCTCGTGGTGTGGTCGCCAAGAGTGGCGTTGAATGCAAAGACAGAGAGCTGCTGACTGGACATGTGGTGACCGGTGGGATGACCTTCGCGAATTTTCCACCAGAACGTAACCAATATCTAGGTTGCTATAAGAGTGTCGGCGCCCCTAGGGCTGGCAGCACCACAAGGTTCAAAGATAATCTAGCCAACCGAACAACCACCACTACCACAAGAGAACCATCAAGAACGAGAATCAAACACAGCCGCCAGGGATGACTAATCCGGTCAAGACGGTCTGGTGGGAGACATACCAGCTTTGGGACGAGGTACTCTACCAGGTCGGGAAAGCCTACTACAAGGCAAGGCCGCAGAGGAAGAAATCGCGGAGCAGGGCTGGGCCCAGATCAACGCGATCCAGACCGCAGAGGACCGCGGGCAAGACATCGTCACCATCACGACAAGGACCTAAGCTGCTGCAAGCCCGACCGGAACCTCACAACGACATGCAGCTCGTCCGTCGGCGCTCGTATTCTTTGGACGGGTAAGAAACCCACCCAGCCGACAAAATGCACACACACGCAAACGCGACTGAGGGCTGTTACATAATCGGCCATTCTGGTGTGTGGCGGATGTGTGAGGGAGCGATGACCGACTTCGAGCTCCCGGCAAAAAGCCAAGAAGCAACGATGGCGCGACCGTGGGCACATCATCGCGATGCTGGTCGATATCGACAAATGAATCTGCCTAGAGGGTGTTTGGCATTTTGCAGCAGAGGAGCCGCCCTCATCAGAGTGACGTGAAGAACTCACCTCAGCCACACGCAGAGATACAGAGAAGGCAGAGAGGCCGCACGGGAAATAGGGGCTGAGCCGGGCCCACCAAAAGGCACAGGGGCAGAGGGGCTGACGCCCAGTTGCCCTACAGCCCCTGGTGCGCTGAAGCAGGTTGGGTGGGTACACTAGTCTACCAAGCGACAATACAGGCGGCAACGGGGCGGCGCCAGTGCCAGTGCACGCACAGTACACGCACGAAGGTTGGAATTTGGCATGGCGGGCTGCACGCACGTCAGAGGGCAGCACAGGCGGCCGATGTGCAGTGGTCCATATCATTATCAAGCCTAGTCTTTAAATATTTAAGCAGTTGATGAAGTACCAGACAGGATCGGTGTTTGCGGCACTGTACCCGGTCAATCAATTGGGCCCAGGCTGAGACGCGACACTGTCGCGACTTGCTCTGGCACCGGCTGACAGTCTCAATCCTCGAGGCGAAGGGGAAAAGAAGAAACTCCAGTGCCAACAAAATGGCGCGGATGACGCATCCGGGTGATCGACAGGAGACTGACTGGCTTAGCTGGAAGGGCGGGATCAGATCAACGTCGGGACAGCAGGAGCCGCCGGCCAAGACAGCTAGCTGGGGTGGAGGACGAAACAGAAGGGCTTCGTGGTTGGGAACCAAGAGATTGAACAAGTGAGGACCGACGCAGACACTGGGGCACGCAGCATGGGCAGCAAGGCGGCACCAGTCAGCCCAGCCAGTGGCCCCCGGGTTGGTGATGCTTGGTGGTGCTTGATATCGCTTGGCCTGCTTGGCCAGCCCTGTTTGCGGGCCTTTGTGGCCTTGGTAGTGTCGCCCAGAGGAATGCCCAGCGCATGCCGTGCGATGCCATGAGATGCCAAAATGTCTTGGCCGCCTTGGGATGGATTGCTTGAACCGGAGCCGCATCAGGGCTCGAGCACGACTGCAATTCACGCTCGATGGCAGTATTTCACGACGGCGTGCGCCAGGCCGAGGTGGGCATGCCGAGAGAACACCGTAGGCCAGCCCGGTGGTGATGAGGATGGGCACATGAAGACGACTGCTGATCGTACTGTTGACTCGTGCCGGGCACGACTCTTGGCCCGGCTGCAAAGGAGAAGCCCGGTCCTCCACACGCAGCCGCCCTCGGGACGTCAGACCTGGCAGCTGGCAGCTGAGAGCTGAGAGGCCAGGGGGGACGGGGCAGAGGGGCGGAGATTGAGATTGAGATTGACCCGTCGTGGACCACTTGCCGCTGCAGGTTGCGACTCTAGCAGTCTGGTGTCGTCTACCTGCGACCAGAGGGCAGATTGGGCGAGCCCACAGAGTGAGTAATGCGTACGGCCTGGACAGTGTCGGTTGTCCACTTGATTGGGGGATGGCTTAAGAGGCACGGGGTTCACAGTGTGGGTGTCGTGTCGACGGCCCGATTGGGGATCGGCTGGTGACGAGGGCCGAGGGTAGCAGTGCGAGGTTGACTGACAGCCGGCCGGATTAGGATACGAGCCTCTGGCCTCTGGCCTGTAGGCTCTGCCCTCTGGACTGTCTCTCGATTGGCATCCGATGCTGCTGCTGTGTCGCTGTGTCATGTCACCGTGTCTTGTCTCGCACTGCCACTCTCTGCCAAGGAACGGGCCCTGTACTGGCAGAGTCGCAGGCAGCGAGGCAGTGAGGTGTTGCGCCAACTCATGATCTCTTTCTCTGTCTCTCGCTCTCTGTGCCTCCTGGGATGGTCCATCTTGGTCTGGCGATTCTTTCAAGCCGTTGGAGCCGTTTCTGGTGGTTTTGGCCGTGGTGTGTTCGTGTCCCAGGGATGGGGCCAGCCAAATGTCGATGACCTGGCCGAGATTGGATTAGCAGCAGCAGCAAGCAGCCAGGGTTGTTGTGGTGAAGGGATCCAGACCTGGTCGGGCCAATCTTGCAGGCCGTCAGATTAATCAATCAATCAATTCTTGGACGACCGAGTCACAAGAACCTGGTTGGTGGCTGTTGGGGTACGTACTCTACCAGGGAGTACTCCGTACAGTCGAGCTGACCCCACCCACCCTTAGCCTTCCTGTCAGGCCTGTCCCTGCCAACATTGAAAATGGGTCAAACCTTCCCATCTTCGACCCTGGCAGGACGGCAAAAAAGACGGGCCATGCAGAATTGAAATTAGTGAGTGCATCATTGTGGTAGTGTGTACTCGTGTTCTTCCTTTGCTTCCAGGCCTTCCTGTCTTCCAGTCAGCCAGCCAGCCAGCCAGCCAGTCTTGCCTTGCCGCCCGCTGATCGTACGGAGTACACTACTGTGCCGTATCCGTTCCATACCGTGCCTCCTGCCTCTGGTACACCTCCTGCACATCTCGTGTCATCCTGCCTCCTGCTCCTGCCTCCAGTAATCTGGAACCCCCTTTCCTGTCGTGTACTATCCTAGTTAGTGCGGTGTATGCTGTGCCTGCTTGTACACTACCCTCCCTCAGTGCCCACCTTTTCTGCCCATCAACGATTCGCCTGTGCTCCATCGTTAATTCACTCCATTTCCTGGTTTATTCTATCGCTCCTTCCGCCACCCCCGTCCCTCGTCCCCCCTCGCCCCCCTTCCGTTCCCCATATCCAGTTCATCCTTTTTCTCCCTCCCTCCCGTCCGGTCGTGTGCACATTGAATTCCAGGCCTCTTTTCTTCTCTTGCCTCTTCAATCTGCCCTTCCGGTGCTTTCTATACACCACCTCATATCTTGTTTGGCTTTTGATCATTCACCACACTCTTTTATACGAATATTGATTGCACTGATCCAAAGGTATAGACGACTGTCTTGCTTCAAGGTACGTTTCGAATATGGTGTGCGGTGTGTGTGGTTGTTTCCCGTGTCTTCCCTGCTCTTGTTTCTTCATCACATCCCATCCCACCTTCCAAACCTCATGCGTTCTCTTCCCGAGTCAATGCCAAAATGCCAAAGAACGTCCCCGTCAACGTCATGTCCCCCGTCCAGGCGGGCCAGGCCCAGAACAAACGGGCAAGACATTGGACGGCCTCGTCCAAACACAGCCCAGCCAACTATTTTTGGCTTTGTTTGCTGTGGATCGTCACCCTCACGTCACAGGCACAGGCACAAGCACAGGCACAAACACAAAGGAACACGGCAAACCCACACTGGCACACCGGACAACTCATCGTTCCACTCTGTTGTTGCTGCTTCACCACGACTTTGGATGTCCTGCTAACTTCTCCAGGCCTGTCTTATTTTTCTAATATCAAAACACCAACACTCGCTTGAATCCATCCATACACCAGTACTCCCATAGAAACACCAGCATCCACACGGTCACGATGTACTCAGCCAAGCCACTCCTGCTGGCTGCCCTCGCAGCCGGCGCCTCGGCCGCCATCGAGCCCATCGTCGCAAAGGGCCAGCACTTCTTCTACAAGAACGGCACCCAGTTCTACATCAAGGGCATTGCCTACCAGCAGGACACGGGCTCCTCCGAGGCTGCCAAGCGGGCCACGTCGAGCGGCCCCGACTACATCGACCCCCTGGCCGACGAGACGCTCTGCAAGCGAGACGTGCCCGTGCTCGCCGCCGCCGGCACAAACGTCATCCGCACCTACGCCATCGACCCCACCGCCGACCACGACGCCTGCATGTCGCTGCTCGCCGACGCCGGCATCTACGTCATCTCGGACCTGTCGTCGCCCGACGAGGCCATCATCCGCAGCAGCCCCGAGTGGAACACGGCCCTGTACAAGCGCTACACGGCCGTCGTCGACTCCCTGGCAAAGTACGACAACGTCATCGGCTTCTTCGCCGGAAACGAGGTCTCCAACAACCAATCCAACACCGACGCCTCGTCCTTCGTCAAGGCTGCCGTTCGCGACACAAAGGCCTACATCGCACAGAACCACGACCGCTGGCTGGGTGTCGGCTACGCCGCCAACGACGACGCCGCCATCCGCGACGTCATGGCTGAGTACTTCAACTGCGGCAAGCCCGAGGAGTCCATCGACTTCTGGGGCTACAACATCTACGAGTGGTGCGG
Source organism: Stenocarpella maydis (assembly GCA_002270565.1). Classification (NCBI taxonomy): domain Eukaryota; kingdom Fungi; phylum Ascomycota; class Sordariomycetes; order Diaporthales; family Diaporthaceae; genus Stenocarpella; species Stenocarpella maydis. The sequence goes on from NQMI01000127.1 coordinate 118,849, forward strand.
TGAGAGCACCATCCAGAAGTCGGGCTACGCTGAGGTTGTCTCCTTCTTCTCGAACTACTCCATCCCCGTCTTCTTTGCCGAGTACGGCTGCAACACCGTCGCCGGCGGTGCCGGCCGTATCTTCGAGGAGACCACCGCCCTGTACTCGGACGATATGACCTCGGTCATTGCTGGCGGTATTGTCTACATGTACTTTGAGGAGGCCAACGACTACGGTAAGTTCTTGAACTCCCCCCTGTATCACTGCGGACACCCGGCTGCCCACCTGGGCGCAACGTAATCGTCCGTGTGTACCATCATGGCTAACAAACACCTCGACAGGTCTGGTCAGCGTCGTCAACTCGGACACCGTCAAGGAGTTCAAGGCTTACTCGTCCCTGAGCTCCCGCATCGCCGCCGCCACCCCCACCTCCATCTCCATGGCCGCCTACAGCCCCACCAACTCGCCCGCCGCCTGCCCCGCCGTTGGTGCTAACTGGGCCGCCGCCTCCTCCCTGCCCCCTACCCCCGACGAGTCCCTGTGCGAGTGCATGTTCAACTCCATCTCGTGCGCTCCCTCGTCCAGCCTGAGCACGGATGACTACGGTCAGGTCTTTGGCTACATCTGCGGCCAGGACCCCACCGCCTGCGCTGGTGTCAATGGCAACGCCACCACTGGTGTCTTCGGCGCCTACTCCATGTGCAACGCCACCCAGAAGCTCGGATACGTCCTCGACACCTACTATAAGTCCCAGAAGTCGGCCTCCACCGCCTGTGACTTCAACGGCCAGGCCGTCACCCAGTCCGGCAGCGTCAGCGGCAACTGCAAGAGCAAGCTCGCCGCCGCCAGCTCCGCAAACGCCGTCGCCGCCACCGCCACCGCCGGCTCCGGCTCTTCCGGCTCCGCCAGCTCCGCCAGCAGCAGCTCCCTCGCTACCCCCATGCACATGAAGAGCTTCTTCAGCATCGGTGACATGGCTGTTGGGTTGTGGGCCGTCATGGCCATGGGTGCCGGCGCTGCCGTCTTTGCCCTGTAAGCAAGACCGGTCAGGAGTGCCCGGCTTTGTGCCGAGGCCCCCAGAGGTGTCGTGAGTCTGCATGGTGGCGTTGCGATGATATCCGACACCGCCCAGCGCAGCAGGCATTTGCATCTGCAAGTGGCGGTGTCAAAACCAGTTGCATTTTTTTCTATGTATGATAGAGACCTCGGTCCTGTAAGGAATTGATCAATTTTGCACTTCAGGAGCCACAGATTGCGGCACCGGGATCGGACACGAGAGTGGCTCTTATGGTTCACCATGCTTGATGCGTATGGCGTTTTTGCTTGCAGCTTATAATTCTTCTACATGGTAGTACACATGATATTCTAGAGGGTATATCGGGTATGCGACGGGCCCTGATGTAACCAGAGTTTAATGACCTATCCCCTTGTCCCTAGAGAACAAGTGACTCAATCTAGTATAAGGACTGCGCTGGTATATACAAATAGAGCTGGTAGAGATTGAGCAGCAAAAAGACTAGAAATGCAACTCCCATCTAGCTATGTTATGTGCCTACGTAGCTGGGCAGGCAACCGACCGGCGTGGCCACCTGAACGGGCGCGCCAGGCCGATGGCAAAACGGAGAGCATCACGCATTTGCCGATTGCACGAGCCGAAATCCAGACTGCCCAACACATGCACAACCCCCCAAGTCATATTATACCCAACAGCAGTAGTCATCCCTCGTCCATTTCCCTTCAGAGTACATTTTGGCTGTTTATATTTACAAAAAAAAAAAAACACCATCCCTATTCCACAGGGAAAGGATCTTTGGTTGTCGCTTCTACCTCTACTTTCTGCTATACCTAAGCGCCTTGAAAACAACTCAATTTTCCTTCACCTCGCAGAATAGTTGTTATTTGTTTGCCTTCGGGCAGTCCATAATGGCCGGGATGCTGCGAATCTGACCACCGCTGAGATGGTTCGCAATTGCTATAGGTGTGCCAACCAACGTGCATTTCAACATGCAGGCTGAGAGGGGTCACCAACACCAACACCAACACCAACACCACCTTCAGTCTGGGCACGCCCTGGGGCATTACTGGTCAGCGGCTCGAGCGGGTAAGAAGGCTTCGAAATGAGCCGAACCTGTCAGTACCCCGTTCTCCTGCCCTCTTTTCCTTCCTGTGCCCCCCACAATCATATCTATATCATTTGTGCAGACTCGTTCAGCGGTCTGGTCCCATACATATGTAGCATGTCATCGCCAACGGGGAAACGACTTCTCGATTTTTTTCGAACGAGCAAGACAAGTTCTAGTTTTAGAGAAACAACACCAGGAACCACAAGACGCTCACAAGAATTTTTTCTTACCCCTCCCCAGAGTCCCTGTCCAACGAGTCCCAATCAAGAACTCACAAGTCATCCTCACGTTCCAGCAACCCCAGAACAGGCCATCGTGCCTGTCAACCAGGCCTCCGAGTCTCCTCAGCCCGATTTAAGTCTGGCGCGCCAAAGGAGCAGCTCCACGGTGTCCAGGGCCTCCGTGGCCCGTGTGAGCACCATTATCAGGGAGGCAAACAAGATCCGTGAGGGATCTGAGTACCACCAGGGAACAAATACCGAGAGGGAGTGCTGGAGCTTGACGCTCAGTCCAGCAGAGTACGCTTATTTAGTCGAGCGTATCCACAAGAACGAAAAGCTAGGGAAGTTCTTTGATGAGGAGCTCCGGTATGTGCCCAAGGCCCAGTCAGGAGGTTCTAAGATCTTGCTCAAAGCGGCCCCGGTTGGTGTTAACAGCACTCGCAGGTACGAGTATTCAACTTTAAGGAATCAGTTCACGATACTTATGACTGTGACCCCATTACATGGTACATTTGCAGGCGAGCTTAAGGGTCTACTTAAAACAATCACAGTCGACATAGCACGAGGGATTGAAGGATATAAGGGCACTCCCGAGATACTCAGAAGTGCTGCATCGCACATAAAGGCTCGGGAGGACGCCAGGATATATTTCAAGAAGATTGACAAAAAGCAGCCAGACGGGTCCTATTTTCTCCGGGGCTGCAAACAGCCAGAACCGTCGTTGGTGCTGGAGGTTAACTGCAGCCATCACAACAGCGAACAGTTGGCAGAAAGGGCGCAAGAACTCATAAGATTGTCCAACGGCAAGATCCGCACCGTCGTCATGGTAGATCTCTATGATATCTACAAGTCGTCCGATAGTGGCAAGTCGCTGACGGAGAACGCAGAGGGGCCGGCTGCGGCGATTGCTTCTGTGTGGAGAGCTCGCACAAGGGATAATGATGGCACCCAAGTCGTTACACCGGAGCGGGATTTTCACCAGGTACTTATACCACCGTTATCTTTATTTCCGTATAATTCAAATATGCTCCGACTAACGGGAGCATACCAACACAGGCATTTCGTGATGAAAACGGGAGAGTTGTTGACTCTTTCAAACTGACCTTGTTCCTCAGCGACTTTATTTGTGAAGAGAAAGTGCCTACCTTTCCTGGCTGCGAGAGCTTTGAGATTGAGATCACAGCTAAGCAACTTTGTGATATATATGACATTGCCGTCGAGGAACAGATCAAGGAAAATGAAGCAAATAAAACCGACGCGGCTGTAGTACGTGCTGCAGTCCGGCGGTCAGGGAGGAGTCGTGCGCGGAGAGTGATGGACGATATCTCTCAGACACTTCGACGCTCGGAAAGGCTTAACAAGAAGAAAAACCACACAGCCTAGGTACGGGGAGGAGCGCTATGTTTATAGGCATTTCAGCTATATCTTTCTATTTCAAGGTTTACTCAAGTATACAGTGTCTGAGGCTTGCGATCGGATTTGGCCCAGCCGGTACATATAATCGCAGGTAAGCCTGCGCATTCCCGCTAAGGTGCAACTTTCCAAGCTTTTGTGTATAGCGGTCATATATCAGTAGGAGGTCCCTTTTGCTACTCTAACAAGCATGGCCATAGTTGGGTAACCGATTCTGGGGGTGTTTATTTCTTCACCATTCATTTCAAGAATCACAGCAGCAAGCCCTGCCAGTGATTTTGGGTCCTCAGCGTTTTAGACTTAGGCAGTCTTTCCCAGGTCTACAGTTGGATAGACAGATATTAGGAGTTGGCAAGCTAGGGACAAGAAATGGCAACCTGAGATTATCAATAAGCATCTCCATAGCCTCTTTGCCTTTACCTATCGGTTTAATCTAGGAGGTCATGAGGCTCAAGTGTGAAAAGTCACGAGTCCTATTTTTACAACACCAGACGGTTCGGTTGGCTTCACATATTGGTTAATCATGAAATAGGTAATTGTCGTCGAAGCGTATAGGCATACTTGATCTTGAAGCTGTAGTGAGATAAGCCCCCGAACAGACGAAGTGTCTTCCAGGTATGTCGCTCCAATGCGGCTCGATCCACCACAGGCGCCTCTTATGTACAACAGCGTCATCCACGAAACCCCCCCCCCCCTTCTTTTTTTTTTAAAAAAAAAATGTACATCCCGAACAAAGTGTCCCGCCCCCGGGCTTCCCGGAAAGCCCTCAGCTAACCTGCACCTAGTGCTGATAGACGGCGATGCCGGCCCCGGTCTGGTAGCCGGCGGGCTCGGCGCGGGTGCACGAGCCGTGCGGGGCGACGGGCCAGCAGCCGGTGGTCCAGTCGCAGATGGTGATGGTGCTGCCAGAGAGGTTCTCCAGGGTGATGACCCCGCCCGAGATGGTCGACGTGGCCCAGCCCGCAGCCGTCGCAACCTGCGCGCCGCCGACGGTCTTGTAATTAGCCTGGGCGACTTGCCCGCAGCCCGCGCAGCCGTTGTCGGCGACACAGGTGGCCCGGGCCTCCAGGGGGGAGGGGGCTGCCAGAGCGGCAGGGAGGACGGAGAGGATGGCGATGAGGAACTTCATTGTGGAGATTCGGGTCTGGGGATATCGGCGAGATAGTGACAGTGATAGATAGTTGGAGATTGAGCTTGGAGTGATGATGAGAGAGTGTATGATTAGTGACTGCAACACTGGAGAAGCGGCGGCTTTTATACTGGCGAGTTGCATGAGATGTTGATGACTCAGCTCATGGATATCGTGTGTTGCGAGTCGATCGTGAGATAGACATGGTTCTCATATGATCTCCGGCCGGGATATGAGTCTGGAAATAGCAAGAGGTATCGATTCCGGTTAACAGGGCCGTTGAGAAGCATCATGGCTAAATGCTTTAAGCAACCGGGCCCATGAGCAGTGTGACTTAGTCAGGGGCCTGCCTGGAAATGGAAGGACGACCGCTCGATAGTGGGATTGGTTGATGTGGGAGGAGCGGGTCGTCCGGGGCAAGACGGCGAGAATAAGGTGACATTCGACAGCTTACAAACGATTATCAACCTCGATGCAGACGACTCCCCAGTCTCGCATAAAGCCTCGCGGCCTTTACTCACCTCTCTCTCAGCTACCAAATGAGATATCACTCAGGAGCAGTTTCCTGCATGATGTAGCCGCCGAAGGCCAGCCCCGTAAACAATGCCTTGTGCATGTCTCCGAATACCTCCTTCCTAAAATTCATCGATGCCCAGGAACACCCTGCCCGTCTCAGGGGCTGGGCGACCCTTGTGTAGCACTCACAGCCACGGTCTAACCCGAAACATAAATGACATTCCACCCTGCCCGTCCGGCCATTGCGTTGGTTGCTAAAAAAATGATCATCTTTCTGTTGCCGCTCATTAGGCGGGCTTGGCATCCCACAGGGCTGAATGGGTGCAGAACTCCTGGGGGAAAATGCAGATCCGCCACCTGCAGGGCCCCAGGGCTTATTGACGAGAGGAATCAAGACAGGTACTATCTCATCACAAGGAGACGGCAGGGAACGCACAAAGTCGAGTCTGCCTTTTTTATTTTTGACTGGCCATGCATGCCTTTGCCCTGACTCCCATCAGTGGTCTTGTCTCCGAGATGATGACGGACGTCGCGCTCAAAACAACATCGTCAAGGCACAGGGTCCCTGGCCCCTACAGGGGGTCGGGCTCCTGGCATTCATACTTTTATCCTCCGTACATACACCAAACCCTAACCCTAAGTATACGCACCCATTGTGCTACACAGCCAGCATTGGATATGATTTGCCCACACCTCACCGGTGATCAGTGATGCTCGGTGTGGAAACATCACGAACACCCCTCCAGGCCCAAGCCTTTCGAAGGCCATCGCCGCCAGAACAATAGCCATCCGTGTCTTGTTCCGCGGTTGTGGCTGGAACTCCTCTTAAGGAAACCAAAGCATAATATAGCGCGATCTCTGCAATGCATAGCCGGGCTTTATATGCGACTACTTGATTGACTTGAGCATTCCAAATACCTACGCGTTGGTTGCTTGGATGCTGATGGCCATGATATTATTTTGATTTATCCTATAGGCTAGATCTAAGGGACTATATCTTTAATATCCCTATAAGCAAAAGAATAGCTGGCTGTCTATACCTGTATTCTATGTATTCTGTGTTACCAATGTGGCCAATGTGAATTATATCTAGAGAATGTCATTCATGGCTGTTACAGCTTGGCTAGGGTTACGAGGAAATAACTTGGTTGTTGCGCGAAGAGAGGAAAACTGTTTATCTATGAGCCGCAGGCGAAGTGTAGTCGTTTATATAGCGGAGCACAGCACCTGAGTGGGTACCGTGACAATGGCAGTGATAGCAAAAGTCCTATCAAAGATAGCCACCAGTCAGCCTTCTATCAATATTCCCGTGTTCGTGGGCATCCAAACAATTGACACTTCACACTTCCCTTCACAGATGGTAGCTCCTATGTCAACTTTTCTATATTTGCCTATTTGCAAGTAGTCCTTTCTACTTGTCTCATCAAGTCCCGAAAACACTTTCCCGTGCTTTAAACTTTATACCCAAGGGTATTTATTCCCAATTTATCTCATCTTTAATTTAGGATACCTAGGAAGAAACCTCCGGTCTTTTAGATGGAGTACTTATCCTCAACTCGTTTCTCGTCTGTCTCTCCTCTTCTACCAACAACAGCAGCAGCAGCAACAACAACAACAATAACAACAGCAGCAGATGTGAGTTCTTAAAGCCCTTAATTCCTTATTATCCAGCACTACCAAGTCACAATTCCTAGCCCAGCCATAACTCAAGAGACATCCTGTCAATATTAGACGTCACCCCATCCACCAAACATCATCATCAACATCCATCTTGCACGACATCCCCTCCAACTACTTCCTAGAGCCAACATTTCTATATATTCTAGGAAGTTCTCTATCACAACGCCTCTCTGAGTCCGACTTTGTACCCGGCATGGCTAATCATTGAAATTTGCAGGGACCCCGCCCTCGCCCGTGCCCGCGCCGGCGCCCGCGCCGCCCTGGACGGCAACCTTTCTTGATCCGGTAAGCAAATATTTCTTCTATCTTTAGCGCATACAACATACCAGCACGTGAGCACATGCACTTGAAAAGGCCTGAGAAGTTTCTCTCGAGTGAGTTTGGTGGAGGCCCCGCTATTCAGTGAGTGCTGATTGCGGCCTAGAACGCATGGTTGGGCACCTTTTCGCGGTGTTCTAGATAAGTAAGTCTGTTCCTTTGAACAGTCTGAAACCAAGACCCAACCACCTTTCTATCTCTTATTTATTCACTTCCCTATTTGTTTGCGGATAGGGTTACCTTTGTGTATCAATTATTACTGTGGTTGTTTGAGTATTCTACCCGGGGTGGCTATACTGAAGGATGCTCTGCGGCTGGGACTTGGAATGGCTTTTGTATATTATTTCCGGATAGGGATCGCTGTAATAAATATGATTCACTGTGATCTCATTTTCTTGCCAGACGATAATAGCCTCAGCCATTCCCGGCCCGTTGTGATACATGGCCGGGCATTGAGTGCTCCACTATGAAGGATGCTGAATGCCCCCTGGATGCCGGGACAACCGCGCCACAGTTTCTTGTTGTTCTCGTAGCAGCACGCGACGCAGATTGAAATTGAGAGACGTGGTTTCGTTCTTAATCCGCATACCTAGGTACGTGCTCTTTCAAAGCCGTAGGCAGTCCCTTCATACAGTGGTAAACGCTCAAAGACCCAGCGTTAAATACAGATATAATGCTAATAATAATAAACACGTGAATATAATCGTAAACCTTGGGAGTGTGGGCTGGCAGAAGCGATTGACCAACGGCTGGGGTACTGGAGGGAGCTCCTTGACACCTAATTTCAGTAGCAGCTTTCTCCTAAATAAAACTCTTTTTGCCCTGGTGGCTCATCCTTAACCACATCTACTACTACTTCAAGAGTCTCGTGATGCTGTATTAACGAGGCTAGTTAAGACCGGCAGCAGACTAGATCCGTTAATATAAATAGCCCATTACTAGCCTGCGCCAACTTGGGGTAATGAGTCACATGGTGAGTGATCTAGTGTTCTGGGGTGTAGTGTAGCACGTTCGCCAAGCCCTATTTATTTATTTATTTATTTATTCATTTATTTATTTATTTATTTATTTATTTATTTATTTATTCATTTATTCATTTATTTATTTATTTATTTATTTATTTATTTTATTTATTTTATTTATTTATTTATTTATTTATTTATTTATTTATTTATTTATTTATTTATTTATTTATTTATTTATTTATTTATTTATTTATTTATTTATTTATGTATTCATTATAAATAAATTTTAAATTTTTATTTATTTAATTTTAATTCTATAAATCAAAACTTCTTTACATTAATATATAGTTTAATTAAATTAAATAATAAATCCATTTAAATAATATTAATACTTACTTTTTTTTAAAGTTCTTAGTCACACTATGGTTAGTTTTTATTTAGTTTATTTAGTTTTAGTTTAACTAAAAAAACTAAACTAACTAAACTAATTTCAACCCTGGTTGTAAGACTGTGAAATTAAAATTAACCATCAGTAACCGATGCCGGATATGGAAGCAGTTAAGGCCACTAGGAGTTTCGGAGCTGCCAAACACCCGAACCGGGTGATCATATAATATGAAGATGCCAATGTAAGCCAAGCTCTAGAAAATTAAGGTATACGAACAGTATATGACGTTTCCTCCAAACCAGATCCCACAGGTGATCTGGATCATCCAAACCATGCAGGTGATTTCCGTGCGCCGAAGGTCTACACCGATGAAACAGTCTTTATAGGATGTTCCCGCGCTCATAGTCCGGTCGTGAGCGGTCGTGTGCAGTATCATTGCTAGATTGCGGTCGACATCGTAATTGCTATTACCTCCGGAGACAAATTTTTGAAGGACTTGCTTTGCTTCCCCCACCCTATCTTTCCTGACTAACCACCAGGGAGACTAGACGGAGCATGTTAATTAGTGCAAAGATAACTGTTGTCGGGTGATTGTCCTCACCTCTGGCGCTACAAGAACACCAATGATTATTGGAATCGGCCAGACCCATTGAGTTGCATAAGGGATCCGCCAACCCCATTCGTCAGTGCGATAGAGAAGTACGCGGAGAACACCAGCCGAGATCATTTGACCCATGGCCCACTGTTAGGGTTGTCAGAATAGTAAGAAAATAACGATAAATGACCATGCGATGCCCTCCCATCCCGCCCCCCACAAAAGAAAATACTACTTACATACATGTTGACGAATATAGTTAGGTACTGCCTCAAGACCAAAGGCGAGATTTCCGCAGCATATGTTGTTGTTAGGATTTGAAAAGCTCCCCAAGGAAGAGCACAAAGGATTTGGCCAATCAATAGCATAAAAATGTTCTGGGCAAAGAACATGGTGAAGATGACGAGAATCATGGTGAACAAAGCCCCAAGCATAGTCTTTTCATATCCCCAGCGTTCGGCTGAAATACCAGCCACCCAAAGGCCAATTATCTGTCCGACCCGGGCCCCGGATTGGAGTCCGGATTGCCATGAAGCCGTACGTTGATAAGTGCCATCCCCGACTTGAACACCAAACTTCCTTTGGAAGGACGGATAAGCGCAAAAACGGACCATTAATCAAGTATCGTATCCTTCCATGACCAGGGAGACGGAAAGGATCAGGGATAGGATGGCGACCTTTCGATAAAGACGTAAAGCTTGGAAGAGGGACATGTTTCGTTAAAACTCGGTGGCTCGCTGCGCATCGATGCTGAGTTCTCCGAATTTGTCAATAGTCAGGGCCATTTCAGCAAGTGCTTTGTTATCAAGCCCTACGGACGCAGTGTCTGCAGCTGAATTTCCAACGATACGGCCATGTCTGCCGCGAAAGATTGTCAGATCCATTTAGATTGATGAGCTCGTAGTCGGGCTAAGTCGAATATCTGACAAGAGAGAACTTGGAAGGAGATTTGCAGAGATGGCTTTGGTTCAATTTAAGACAGAGGCTCGTACGAGCTTCACTACCCCCTCGAAATGTTATTGGTAATCGCCTATGGCCACTACTTGGAAAATCCTTCATGAAGCCCCGAGACCCGGTCCTCTGATAATTACTTTGCCATGTTCTGATGGCCCCGATTCTTCAGGACCCCCTGAGTATCCGCCTGGGTATCTGCCTAGGTATCTGCCTAGGCAATTGCGAGATTATCTTTCACGTTACACAAGATTGCCGGGGACTACCTTGTTAGCTAGGATCTAATACAGACAATTGCCCCAATTGTAAGCTTCAGAGGTACCTATGCCTACTAAGTCGTTCGACTTTTCAATTTTCATGCATCAATATTATGTCGGTATCCGAAAAGAGCTGGTCGCAATATGAGACTGTGGGGCGCAGGTATTATAGGCCCCAATTGTGGCAGGGCGCAGTACTAGGCATCCAGCACTTTGGATCAGCGTCTGACTAGGGTGGCTGAGCACACCTGTGGTGTAGATGACTACCTATGTATTGGTTGTTGTGATTACCGCAGCCGTACATCCGTTCTCCCGCGCCACCACGAATAGAAATGTATGTTAATTTCAATCTATGTACTGTACCAGCAAGAGAAAAACGCCACCGACACCGCATGAAATCCACGCCTATATGAAGACGGCGCGGCACTCGACACAACATCTTAGTCTCATTCATACTGAAACAACTTCTCCAAAATTCCGTTTTCAACCTCGTCATGTACTATTATCTTCTGGCATTCCTTCTCGCTTGCGCTGTCAATGCATGGCTTCCCCGGGATCGCAGTCTCACAGCTTTCAACCAGAGTGTTCGTTTCGAGAAGCTCGGCAAGCGTTTTGAGCCTCAATTGCCTAATGGTATTACTAAAATTCGTGGCGTGAATTTTGGTGGTATGTCATCAAGCTTCACTCTGATGTTTTGCTGCCACTCTTTATTCTTTGCTTTGAGCGTCTCCTTTCAACGAAACAGAACGACCAAAAGCAAAGATCTGACAATATCTCCAGGATGGCTAATTGCTGAGCCGTGGTTGATGGAAAATGAATGGAGAGCAATGCGCTGCAATCCTGACCTCGATCATTCTGAGTTCGACTGTATGCTCAATCACTATATGGGCAACAATTGTCAATCCGGCAACGATGCTTTTCAAAAGCATTGGGAGGAGTGGATAGATGCCAATACAGTACAATCTGTGTACGATGTTGGTCTAAACACTATCCGAATTCCCATTGGCTACTGGTCCTATACCGAAATCGTCGACAAGACTACCGAACCCTTTGCGAACGGTGATAATATGCTGCCCTATCTCGATAATGTCGTGCAGAGGGCCACAGACCTTGGCATGTACGTTGTAATTGATTTCCATGGCGCCCCTGGCGCTCAACAACAGGATGCTTTTACAGGTCAGTCGCGTGCCAGAAATGAGTCCTGGATCATACTTCTTGGTAAAAGACTTAACAGTGTCTCTAGGTCAGCTCCCCAATCAGGCCGGTTTCTTTGACGATTACAACTTCGACCGCGCCTGCAAATGGCTTACATGGATGGCCAATCGAATCCATAGCCATCCAGCATACGCTTCCGTCGGCATGATTGGAGTTTTGAATGAGCCCGTCTCCATGCACGACCCGGATAATCGATACCCGGCTCCTGGTCAAGTCCCAGGGCTGGTAGAGACATATTACCCTCGGGCCCTGAAGGCTGTGCGTGATGCTGAGATGGAGGTCCCTGACGAGAGGAAACTCCATGTTCAGTTTATGTCCAGACTGTGGGACTCGGGCGATCCACGTACAAGCTCCAGCGTCAGAAATGACCCCATGGTTGCGTTTGATGACCATAACTACATCGGTTTTATCCCAACTATCACTAATGATGAGGACAGTCTCATGCATAATGCATGTACTGGTTCTCGTCTTGTTGATGGGGAAAATTTCAAAATAACCGGTGAATGGAGTATGACATCTGATATCGATTGGCATAATGCCGATTTTTCAAAATGTTCTTTACCGCGCAACAATAACTTTATGAAAAGCCAGGTATGGACGGGTGGATATTCTGGACTTGGAAAACGGAGTTGAATAATCCTAGGTGGACTTATTCTGATGCTACGTTTTTAAACTATATTCCGTCTGATGCGATTGGACTGGAGAATAACGTCTATCGAGACGTTTGTACCGGATATAGATGAGGCAAGGCCTGAAGAGGCCGTGTGATGATGTATGGAGGATTATTGGAATCCGAGGATTATAAGAACCCACTGTACCTAGCTCTTCTGTGGTTGTATACAATCTCTTAAGTATGAAAGGACAGCTTCTATCGTTTTAGTTATCTCCTTTATCTCTAATTACTTTATTCTAAGGCTATCTCTATTAATTAGGTCTGTATAGTTATATATAGTAAAATCCTTAACAAGTATTAAACGGCGGCTCTCCGCCAGCTTCAGAGCCTGTAATAGCTTCTATAATAGCTTCAACTCCTCACCAAAACAATATCCCCTATTAGGCGATGTTGAATAGCGGGCCCCCTACCACGTTCGAGGCACCGACTCCTACACATCCTCACAAAAGGAAGAGAGCAACACAGGAAGAGCCCGAAGGGAGCTCACGCCTGCTAAATAGGAGAAGGAACGACGATATTCTAGAAATTTCGAACACAAAAACCACGTCAACACGAGCCAGGCTCCACATGCCGGCAATGGAAATACTAGGTTCTGCCCTCCAAGACCTAGATACTAGTAGGCGATACAACATCAAACATTGGGTGCTATAGCGAATAGCACAGGCTCTAGACAATATTATCCTTGAATTCTACGGGGAAGAAAAGGAAATTGCGCAAGAAATTACCGCTGATTTCGCGGCTTTTCTGACAAGAATGGATGGCGACGCCGGCCAGGAAGAAGCCGAAAGGCCCAAGCAACCCAGCGGGGCTGCCGTGGTCGGGGCTAACACCGGAACCGGGGCCGGAGCTCAACGGCCTAGCTGGCCCCATATAGGACCCCACATGGACCGACAACGTAAGGCTCCGACTATGTACTGGTTAAGACTTGCGAGGCTGCCAGTGCAGCACGGCTAACAAGCGAATCACAAAAGCAGAAGCACGGACCGAAGCATTATAGCTATTATAAAAAATAGACCTTGGGGCCGCTGGCTCAATTGTCAGCCCTAGTATCTACATTCTATTGCCAGCCCGAAGCAATCGTTAACTCGCCAATCGTTAACTCGCCAATCGTCAACTCGCACACCCAGCGGCCCAGGGATTAGTGGAGCGGGACGTGTATCTCGCACGCGAAGCATGCGAGATATGCTGGCCCACTCCGCTTGCGGCATAGCGTTCTGCTTGTCCTCATGCCTTAGAGCGTTCTCGCCCGCGGAAAGGGCAACCATAAGTGAAGCTTTCTCTCTGCCTTATGAACGCCGGATCACATAACTTGGGAATAACACTAAGTAATATAGCCGGCAGAAGGCGAGATAATGAATGCTAATAGTGTTGAGCCTCTGAGCGCCCGTGACCTAAAGGTTGCAAGTGCGAGTAATACATAAAGCGAAAAACTAATCCCCTAGCCGGCTTCTTTTTTAAGCCAGAGGGATCCACATATGCTAAATGTGCATAGTTGGCGCGTGAGGACTTTTTCCTTGATGAGGCGCTTTATTAGCGAGGGCTTCGTTAGCAAGGGCTTCATTAGCAAGGGCACAACTCTATCTCTGCTGCACCTTACAACCAGCTCAAGTACACCATTTACCTGCAGGTGGTGGTCTTCAGCAAGCAGACTCTATTATCATGCAAACTTATGAGCGTAGAGTTAATATCCTGGGCTGTGTTCCTCTTATTAGTTAGTAGGTAGGTATTTTAGTACTGGAAGAAAGAAATAGTTAGCAGGAAATACTTAGAAATTAAGCTAAATACTTATTAAAAAAGAATAGTAAGTAAGAATAATAGTAATATATGCTAGTTAGAGGAAAGCATGAATTATTATTTATTAACTAGATATCTGCTGCTTTAAAACCCCTAATCTATAGAATTAGTTGTCCTAGGGGGTTGGCTGCTCTTTATTATTAATATTATTATAATAGATACAGATCTCCGGGTAAGTGCTGCTTCATAGCCAAGGGTGGCGGCGAATGCCATAGGTTGAACACTCAAACCAGTTGCCATTATTATCACCACCTGGAACACCCACAGCAGCTTGCTGCTAGCTAAGGAAGGCCTGGGTTGGTTGTATAGGGTCTAGGATCTTACTATAGCGATACTAGTGCTGGTGCTCACACTACTTAGCAAGACAACAATTATAAGCATATTGCTCAGCATCAGTATATCCTTCAATGCATCCATAATGGTAGAACAGCTTAGAGAGCCCATAATAAATGCTAGTCTAGCCTTTAAAGATCTGAGAAGTAGGCCTATCACAATCAATACCAGAACCTGATATACCTTAGCTTGGGAGGATCAACCCGCGGTGGGAATGTTGGCTATGGGTTAGCAAAGTGCTGTAACTGTACCTTGGCTGCCTGGTTAGGGACTCCATCTCAACCTCACTACCAGCAGGTTGGCTTAATAGCGGGGCAACTTCGATAACTTCCTATGTAGCTCAGGCAAGTGGATAATACCCAGAAGCAGCAGGCTCCTTATGCTAACTGGGTTATATAGCAAGACTGGGTGCTAGGCGACGGGGCTAAAGACGAGCCGGGTGCTAGGACTCTCAGCGTTTAGCAGGGTTAGCACCCTCAGGAGGGGACATCAATTCTGCAGCTGCCCGATAATAAGGCAGAGAGAGGGCGGAAAGGGCCCGCTAAACAGTAGATCCTTGGGACTATAGAGTGTTTAGCAGAAATTTCTATAGATAAGGATGGGGGGTCTTGCCTTTATAGCCTGGTGGGCAGACCGACAGGCAACGCAGTTCTTCACCAGCTGCTTGCCGCGCTTTAGGGCAAACTGCATAAGGGATTTAATATTCTGGCAGCTATAATACTGCTTAGCGATGCCCTTAATATTATAGTCGTAGATCTCGCTATTGTTACAAGCATCGCATTTATAGGGTTTGAAAGGGTCCTCACCACCGCCCGGCGGGTCGGGAGGAGGAGGGCCAGCAGCAGCCAACATACTAAGCACAGCTGCAAAGACTGCAAGAGGATATTTTGGTAATAAGAATCACTTCTGATGATAGGAATTAGTTGATAAAGATAGAATTAGATGTAGGTTAGAGGAAAAAAGTTGATATTAATGGTTAATGTTGGTGGGAATAGTAGTGTGCAGGAAGCAAACCGTCTGCAGCAGGCACTAGCGGCTGCAGCCCCTAGCTAACTAAGCAACCCAAGCACGCTCCATATCAACCACGCCTCTTTATCATTAACACTATAGAAACTGCTAAATAATATGAATTAACTATTTTAAAGCAACTTAATGATAGATTCAGTCTGTTCTGAAGGCGTCCTTTTGTTGTTTCTAGGGGGTTCCCCCTAAGACCCCCTGCCTGCAGCGCTAAGCCTGCGGCGCCTCACTACGCCCCCTTCCGGCCTGCGCCTTCCTCTTTAACAACGGACCACGATTTTCAACGATATGTCTTCTTAACAATTTCCTCTCGGCTAAATACTTTCAGAGGTATATCGTTATTGACCAATCAAGACTCAAGGATTCTTAATGGACCAATCCAGACTTAGATAACTTTCGGGTAATTACGCTGGGTAAGAACGCTACGCGGGCCGCATATCTCGCACGCTTCGCATGCTCGATACACGTCCCGCTCCGCTGAATAATGCATATAGGCTGGTTCAGTCCCCGGCTTGGTCGTCTAGCCCAAAGTCTGGTTAAATTATCAAAATCTAGGCTGCCGGCATATCCCGATTCAGGTTGTCTTTCATGCGCGGGCAAGTATAAGCGAGCCACACCCCACTCAATCAAGCTCATCTTAGTAAGACTCTGTCCTCACGATCATTGCAGACTTAAGGGCAGCTCAACTCGAGGGACGAATATATAGGTAGGTAATAAACACAAGGCTCAAATCTATGGGTCTTATACTCTTACTGTCTTGCAACCCTCACTTCGAACCTGGCATGGTCACGGCCCACTGGTGTGCCTCGACACCCATCTGTATGTCTTCTATCCAGTTCTTCATCTGGACCGCAACGGGCCCTGCGCCCCCGCCCTTTCCCGGTCCACACAGAATAGTGATATCATTCCAGGTGATGGTCCCAACCGGGAGTATCACAGCCGCCGTGCCCGTGCCAAAGACCTCACGCAGCCTGCCCTCGCGGGCTGCCGCGTGGAGTTCGCCCATGGCGACCTCCCGCTCAGCCACCCTGAACAGCGGGCCAGCGAGCCGCTGGCGGGCCAGCCGCAGGACCGAGTCCCTCGTGACCCCCGGGAGTATCAGCCCGTTGAGCGGCGGCGTGACCAGCTCAAGGACTGGCTGCTGCCCGTCTGCGTGGCCCTCGCCGGTGGTTCCTGCGCCGCCCTCAACCTCGACCACGGCGAATATGTTCATGCCCGTCGCCTCGGTTATGCGGTCGTCGCCGCCGATGAGCCACAGGTTCTGGTCCACGCCG
Source organism: Stenocarpella maydis (assembly GCA_002270565.1). Lineage (NCBI taxonomy): Eukaryota > Fungi > Ascomycota > Sordariomycetes > Diaporthales > Diaporthaceae > Stenocarpella > Stenocarpella maydis. Next base: position 135,694 of record NQMI01000127.1, read on the forward strand.
CGGCCCCTGGAGCGGACGTAGGGGAGGATGGTCGGTGCGTAGTTGGGGCCGACCTTGTAGTCGCCCACGCCCCCCGGCCAGGCGCGGATCTCGGGTACTGTCTCCATGCTGATGCCCCCTGTGCCGGATTGGTGAAACGACGGTACGGGCGAGGCGATGACGAATAGCAGGGCTGACCTCAGGCCTGGTGGGGCAATCGAGAGGTCGGGTGTGGTGGCGATCATGGTCGGGCGGAGGTATAGGGCATGGCCCCTTTTGCTGCACGCACTCCTGATTAGCGACGTCATGCGTGGTTCCGATCCGCCGATGAGATACCCTGGCAGCAGGCTACCGAGGACGAACTGATGTTCTCATACTTGGGGATGAACTGCTGGTCAATCTCGACCAGCTTCCAGATGATCTCGATCAGGGCCCCGCCGTCCACCTCGGGCAGGCCGACCCTGGCAGCCGAGCGGTTGAGTCGTGCCATGTTCATGCCCGGACGGAACAGGCGGATCTTGTCGTCGCTGCCCCGGAAGGCTTTCATGCCCTCGAAGCATGTGCTCGAGTAGTGGAGGACGGTCGCTGCCGGGCTCATCTCGATGCTGCCGTACGGGACTATCCGAGGCGCAAGCCAGCCTGCCTGTGAGTCCCAATGAGCCAGGATCATGTGGCCTACGAGGGTGGCAGGCATTGTCAGTCTGGGCTGCCAGCTCAGTCTGGTCGGACTGTTCAGGTCTCACTCGTGAAGGTGCTCCCAAACCCCGCATCTTGTTTTACCTTTCTAGGTGTTGTGCTGTGAACCACTTCCAGTCTAGAAGGGTCTAAGCCAGCGAGTTGGCCGTTCATGTTTTGTTTTAACAATACACTGCTTGTAAGTACGGGACGTTAGTCTCACGACAGAGTTTGCAAGCTTTCAGGTTGAAGGTACCTAGAGAGAAGCTCCGGTCGCATATGTCTTTACCGCGGCAAGGCCAACGGACTACAATAAATACTTACCACGCAACCGAGGATGCGGGTGGGCGTGCCTCTCTATGTATAGTCGCTCGGACACGGCAAGACGTCTATGTCGTTGGCTAGCTGTTTGAATGCTTGTTGGGGTGGTCGGACCTTGTTTCTTGAACCCTGCAGAACCATGCATTAGTTCGAAACTCAATGTAGAAGATTAAAAACCTTAGATACCGGTGTTACTTGCTGAATTATTTAAAGGAGGAGTTGACGGGATTTAAATTGACTTGGTATTCTGTCACGTTAAATGGAACCCAGTGCATCGTATACTGTAACTATACTCGTGGCGTCTTGGGAAATAGCTGCCTCTCAGATTTATATTCCACTCGAAGCAATTCCTGTCTCATATAATGAGCTTAGTCCAGGTTACCTAGGCACTCCGGGAGTGCTATGTGTGTCCTTGCCTTAAATGGCTGCTGGCCTGAAAATAAGGTTGCCAAGATGTTTGTAATTTACTACCTCCTAGTTGATACCTATAATAAAACTTACTAGTTACTATGGTTATTCTATATTACTGTAACCTTTCGGTTTTGACCGCAATATAAAAGGTCAGAGGTTTATATCCTTTCTATATGCTTAGTAGTTCTTATCTTGATATAACCTGCTAGATTGCCGAGTGCTTACTAGTACCAAATGATGATACTAGACACTAACCCGATATTAGTTCAAATACCCTAGGGTAGGACTGAGCCCAGGCGATTTACCCTGCATGCTGCTGGTCCTGGTCTATGATAGTTACTTTTAAAATAAATATATTTCTAGGAATATTATACTATACTTAAAATCTAGTTAACTAGACCCTTTTTTATCTTTCTTATATGTAGAAGATATGTGAGGTGGCCCTGGTTCATGCCGTCATAGCCGGGCCAGCTGCAACAGGTCCTGCATGCCTTAAGCAGCACTTGAAGGCAGGGTCCCCAACACCAACCCCTCCATTCCTGTAGCTCATCGTTGCGTCCCGTCAGCCCAGCCCCGTCGCATCCCACCTCGACCTCATCCATCTCGACCCTCGCGCCCATGCGAGACACCTAGCTTATTCCCCTTCGACATCCAGCAACAGCCACGAGCAGCCCCGCGAGATGGCCGTCTACGACTACGTCACCGGCACCATCGACTCGGCCCGCCGCCAGGCCGACCGCGTCGTCAGCCCCCACGACCGACAGGAGGCCTACGACCGCGTCCTCGCCTTTGCCCAGGAGCAGCCCTTCCTGTTTGTACGTCGCACACCCCCCCCGATCCAGACAGACACTGCTCGTCGTCCACAGAACAGCCCCCAGCTGACACACACACACACACAGTCCTTCGCCGCCGCCCAGGTCCTCCTCTCCCTCGTCCCGGTCCTCCTCTTCGCCTCCTTCGCGCTCGGCACCGCCGCCCTCGCCCTCTCCGCCGCGGTCGCCTTCTCCCTCTTCTGGATCGGCGTCGCCGGCGTCGTCCTCGGCTCCACCCTCTTCGTCACGTCTGGGCTCGCCGCCCTGGGGTGGCTGTGGTGCGCCGGCGCGTACCTGGCTGCCAGCTTCGTCTTTGGCCTCGCCAGCGGCGGCGGCGGCGGGGCTGACCTGCAGCACGCCGCCAGGTCCAGGATGGAGGAGAAGTGGGCGGTTATTAACAAGGAGGGCCCGGCCGCGGATGATGATGACGACGACGACAGGGGTGTTGTGAAGCACGAGGATGAGGCTGGCCGCGAGGAAGCCCCGCGTCTCACTGACGAGGAGGAGGGGGAGGCTGCGCTTGGCCTGCGTTAGTCGGCATCATGATTGTACCGTATCGTCGGATATCTTAACTGTCTGACTGGTTCTTGGCCGGACCTTGACACAATCACTCGTCTTCTCTGCTACTCAAATCTCGCTCAAGCACGTCTTCAACCAGTGTGCATCCAGTATCTCAGGATGTGGCTGGCCCCATATTCACTGCTTATTCTTTGAAGAGCCTGCCTGACATGTGTTGTGGAGCGGGAAAATATTCAAAGCAAGGCCTCGCTCATTCCTTTTCTGCAGCCCCTGGACCATGGTTGAACAAGAGGTTTCTGCAGACCCGTCTCCAGTCAAGCCTGCGAGCACGCAGTATATGGCAGCATCGCTTGCAAGAATTCGCTATCAGTACCCTCTACCACTAACAAACCTCCCAGTAGCTTCCTGGAGGATAATGTTAAACATATCTCTGGTCACAATGACGCGAATCCAACTAGCCCTAGACACACCTGTGGACTTTCAGCGGGGACTTGTCCGCAGACCCCAAGTTCCACCACAGCACCTGAAAGTCTCCACTCATTACCGAGTCTTCATAACTACAGCCCAGGGTCAGCTGGCCAGCAGATGAACAACATTGCGCTCCTTTATATAGTTGAGATGTGACGGACGCTGCGGGGCACCCAGGGGAATATATGGGTGAGTAGGATCCGAAGGACGGAGCGGGGTGACAGCCAGGGGCATCGTGAGATGCCCGGCGTTCATGTATGGTATATAATCAAAAGGGCTTGGCCGTCTTTTGTCAGAGGTTCTTGATGGCGTCGTCATTTGCCCCTAGCCGGCCATGGACCGGAACGCCAATACCACAGTTGAGCCTGCCAAGGCCGACTGCAAATTTATAGAGAATGTATACGGCCTTGCACCTGAGGAGGCCGAATTTATGCGGGCATATGAGGGTCAAGCTGGCAGAAACGTTGGCAGGAAGGCATGGGGCGACTCGTCACCAGATGCCACACGATGGCATGAATACTGTTGTTCACAGAATGCACAATACAGATCGAATTCCGCCTAATCCCCGTCATGGCAATTCTCTATCTTCTTGTCCATATCTATCGGGGGAGTATCGGAATCGCAAAAATAGAAGGGATGGATAAAGACCTCGGTCTGGCTGGCAATCAGTACAATATTGCCAGCACCATTTTTCTTGTCCCATACATCATCTTCGGTCCGTTGCCCTGGCTAAAGATTAACCCATGGATATTACTGACAATCGGTAGAGGTGCCCTCGAATATTGTGCTCAAGAAAGTACGGGCGAGTATCTGGTCTCCTGGAAACTCCTTGCCGGGGCCATGCATGACTGGAAGGTTATTTTTGGAATTTTTCTCGCCTGGGCCAATTCAGCCCCCAACGCCGCCTTCAACTCCGCAATGCCCCAGATCATCACGGAGCAACTTGGGTTCTCCACAGCCCAGTCGCAAAACTCCTCAGTATGCCTCCCTACATCTGTGGTGGCGTTGCGGCGTGGCTGGCCGGGAGATTTCCCGATCGCCTTTCGTGGCGTAACTTATGCATTAAGTTTATCGTCGGCCTGATGCAAGTACTTCTGATCGCCATGGCTATGCTGTTCAAGTATTCAGCTGATGTCGCACATTACGTTCCCGTGATGTACTTTGGGGTAGTGCTTGCTCAGATTGGCATACACCCTCTCCTCCCTGGCATCAGTGCCTGGGTAGGAAATCATCTCGCCCCGTCATGGAAGAGATGCATCGGTCTTGCTTGGATGCTGGCGGCGGGCTATCTTGGAAGTAATTCTCGCGAATACCAATGTCGCTGCATCGGGCTCACAGCATGGTTCAGGCATCAACGGATCGAGCATTTTTCTGGACAGGGAGGCACCTCAGTACCCTACAGGCTACGGTACTTCTCTAGGTGTGATTTGTCTCAGTATGGCATGCGCCTTGATCTTGGAACCCGCGCTTTGGCGGCTGAACAATTCACGTCAGGAAACCGGCATTGAGCGATTCGTACTAGTTACAGCAACCAAGGGTATTATTATACTTTGACGTAACGCATCTGTCCCGGCCAGAGGGATTAGCCATCTTTCCCAGGCGCCAGGGCCGTATCTTTATTACTCATCACCACCGATATCTGACACGCAGTTAAGCCGATATTGGTAATTTGAAGCAGCCGGCCACGCAGTAACTAAAACGCCGACACCCAATGCCCTGCCGCATCCCCGGGCTGGACTGCGCAGGGGGCCGCGACATCAGGCCCCATACCCTCGCCTGGTTACAACATGGCCAGCGCACCGAGGACGGCAATGCCCAGCGACCCGACGGGGCCCAAGGCAGCCGCGCCGGCGGTGCTCGAGGCGGAGGCGCCCGTGCCCGTGCC
>NQMI01000128.1:0-77387 GCA_002270565.1 Stenocarpella maydis
ACTCTAGAGTACATCCATAAATATATAATCCACTTTAACAACATAAATCTCCATGGAGAGATCATACATACTTCTCGACTATAGAGAAAAGTATAAAAACTAAGCTATCGGCACAAAGCATACGAATGAAACGGAGAAGATTGACTGCTGGTGAAGCACTATATTCCCTAGCACCAGCGAGGAAGAATCTTCATAGCTTCTAAGCATCGACGTTTAAATAATAGATTTATAGCAAGCGCATAGTTGACGTCACATTGAGGTAGTTTAAGATAATATCAAATTTACCTTATACCTAATAATATGCATCTAATCAGAGCTCAAGCATTACTTATATCCAATTTTAAATAAAGCAGAAAAAGACTATACTAAGTCCTAAACCTATAGCTTGAGGTATATCCCTATCCAGGACTGGCTTAAAAGGCTACTCATTAAGAGAGGTATTATCCCTATAAGCAAGGAGCTCTCTGATCAGAACAGCATTAGTCTCACCAAACGCAAGAATATCCAAAATCAGCATTTTAATCAAGGTAGCAAGGATAGCATCTATAGCCTTAGCTTTAGGGGTCTGGGGGATTAGGGGTCCTTTTTTAGGCTTAGCTTTAGTTGATTTTTCAGTCTTACTTAAACCTATTAGATTACCCTTCATTTTACTTTTCCCATCCCCAGCTATAGTAGAAGTCTCTTGCTAGATTTCTAGCACTACCTCCTCTTTATTAGAAATTATTCTTCAGTTCCCTAAAAGATATATTGCCCTTAAGTTTAAAGCGGTTAGCAATTAGAAACTAATATCTCTAAATGCAAGGTAAGTCCATCCTTCCTTTTAAAAGCAAAAATTCCAAACAGCCTCTAGTAAACTTCTTAATACTATAATATTCCATATCCCTATAAAAAGCTAGGGCTATAGGATTAAGCTAATTAGACCTACCTTTATAAATATCCTCTTAAGAGCTAAGAAATAGCAAGGTCCAAAGGGTAGCATTTCTAAAGGGCATTAAAAATATAACAGGCTAAAAAATCGCCTAAATAGGTAAGACAAAAGCATAACGCTCCTAATCAGAGATCCCAGATAAAGTAGGGGCAGGTTCCTAAAAAAACCAGCATCCTTAAGGTAGACCTTTCTTTAATAAGAGCCCCCTTACCTTATCTACATCCTACTCCCTTCCCCTAAAGGGAGAACCTCCAGTAAATAGGAGAGTAAAATAAACATCTCCTGCCAGAAAAACAGAAGACATAGGTCCTAATCTATCCCTCACTATAACAATAGAAGCAAATATTTCTCTACACTAGCACTACAGCTAAAGAGGCAAGGTATAAGTACTATCCAAGATTATCAAATATTTCTCTATAACAAGCATATCTAAGAGAAGCAAAGGCATAAGTGCTATTCAGGGTCCACAGAGACACATATAGGACAGGTCAGGTCCTAATCACTCCCTTATAGTAACAGTAAAGTCAAATATTTCTTAATACCAAAGGTCCTTCAGAAGAGGCAAGATGCAAGTGCTATCCAAGATTATCAAATGTTTCTCTACACCAGACATATCCAAAAGAAACAGGGGCATAAGTACTATCCAAAGTTCACTAAGACGCATATAAGAATAACCAGGTATAATTAGAATAAAAGGTATCAATATAAAAGGTTATATTAAGTATCATAAAGTCTTACTATAGGCAAAGGCAAGAGCTACTTAACTGCTAGTCTTATAGAAGAGGACAACATAAATACCCAGAATACCCTCATGCTACTAATGCCAGCCATCCTGACCGCAGGGGGTACTAACAACAGCAGAAGCTCCAAGCTTACCAATCAGAAGAACAGCAGTCAGTAGGGCAGGAACCTCTTCAACTCCCTACAAAAGCATGCAACATCCAGCACCACCATCACCCAACCCAACATCATACAACATCAGACAATATCTTAAATATAATATTCAATAGGGTAACCAAATATTATAATAACAACTCAAAAGAAAAAACTAAAGAAGGGCCTAATTAATTAAACCAGGGCTCCATTATACCCAGTTTACCTATATTAGGGAATTAACATACCAAACCTTTAGGTGCCATATCTAAGGGCAAGAAAGTTTTAGGTAATATAGGCGATTAGGATCCACCAAACCTTCTTAATACCAGTCCTTTATATCCCTTCCAAGGAAATAAGCCCTAATCAGATACCATCAAATCCAATCAAAATAAATTTCTAAAGCCCAAAAACACAAATCCCTCAGTAGCTTTTCCAGAAACATATAACTAAGCCAGAGGTTCCATACTTCACTACCAAATTAAGTACACCAGGAGGGAGTTTAAGATATAGCCGTCTGATGAATTTGTGCTATAGAATAGCATTCAGTTCAGCGTGTGTTTCGGCAGGGTCGCAGTGTGGTGCTCTGAGGCGAATTCGGACGATTGACAATGGTCTGGACAACTTTGTATTGAATTAAGTTGGGCTTCTGTAAGCCCTCCTTATATACCCTCCGACGTCGTCTCACCCCTGGGCACGCTGCGGTAGGCTCTGGTGCAAATTTGCAAATGCCGGAAAATTCGCCCTTCCAACACACCATCTTTGGTTCCAAGCAACTAGCCAACCACAGCCCTAGCAATGCCCAAATTAAGTACATACAAACTTCAGAAATCAGGCTATCCAATGCACTAAGTCATATACTTTTTGGGTAAGAAATAAGGGTAATGCAGAGGTCTGAATTAAGGTGCAAATGCAGGCCAAAATAATCGACTCACGGCCACCAAACTCATCTTGCGTCACGCACGCACTGGGCGTACTTAGCGAAAATCGCCTGACTCGCAAGTCTAGGGTAACTCCTTGCTAGGAAGTCTAGGGTAACTCCTTACAACGAAGTCTAGGGTAACTCCTTGCACGGAGTACCAACGCCCTGCTGAGCGGTTCCGTTTAACAAACCTACTACACCTACTATATAGAGGCCCTAAAAATGAAGATCTCTACATACAACCCGTGCCTCCTATTTACTACTAACGGGCTATATAACTTTAGCATCTTAGGGATACAGATAGATGATACCTTCTTCTTTATAATACTAATGTTCTCTAAGAGGGAGGAAGATAAGCTAAGAAAGAAAAAGTTCTATATAAAGCTGAAGGAAGTTCTAATACCTAAAAAGCTAATAGAATTTAATAGTGGAAGAATTAAGTTGGATAAAGAGAATATCTTATTTATATAAAAAGGATAAGCTGCATGATTGGAACTAATCAACCCCTGTACGGATGATGCAGCCTAGCAGTATGTTGCCTAGAGAGCCCGAGGGGCGTATATTGCCTTAATCTGCTAACTAGAGTTATTATATAATCTTTCTATAGCTATATAAATTAGGGATCCTAAAGAGAAAGATATAGAAGCCTTAAATATATGAATTAAGTAGCAGAAGGAGAACCCTAATAGGGGGATTAAATTCATATTACTTAATTTAAGCTATATGAAGCTCTATATCTTTACGGATGAATCCTTTACTAATATTAAGGACCTTAACTTACAGCTAGGATTCATTATTGCTATAGTAATAGAAGAAGACCGTATAAAGACTAACTTCAAGATCTATAGAAACATTATCCACTAGAGCTTAATAAAGTGCAAGCGAGTTACATGAAGCATACTAGCAAGCGAGCTATATGGAATGATAATAGGGTTTAAGAGCAGCATAGTACTTAGTATAATAATTAACTAAATCTTCAACTATCTAAAGGTGCTAAGAATACTAGTAGTAATCTATATAGACTCATGATCACTATATAAATGCTTAGTAAAGCTTAATATAACTAATAAGAAGAGGCTAATGATTAATATTATATTGCTAAGAGAAGCATATAAGAGGAAGAAGATATTAGAAGTATAATGGATTAATGGGAAGGATAACCTAGCAGATGCTTATATAAAGAAAGTCCTAAATGAAGTACTAGAGCGGCTGATTATAATAAATACCCTAAGGATTAGAGTCAAGGTATATATTGAGCGCCTGGATAGGAAGAAGTAGGTAGTCTATATAAAAAGGGGGAGGAATTAGAGAGGGGGTCTGAATGTATGAAGGATAGGCTNATATGCAATCCTTAAATTTATAAGTCTTAGGCTTACACCTTAGGTATTTCTCACTAACTCGCTTATTATGCAACTGGATTAAGATCGCATAAAAGTAGCTTGGATAATAAAGGAGGTAGGCAATAATATTAGCTCTGGATATATTAATATCCGCCAGAATACAAATATTATATAAGGGAAGGGTAGCAACTATACGCTTAGCCTCCTATTATATTTATATAAAGGTTAGAAATATAGTAAAGGAGGGGAAAGGGCTTATATAAATATTAATGTAAAGGGTAGTAAGAAGAGTCTAATTCATAAAGTTACTAGTTAGGAGAATCATAATGCAGCAGCTGGTAGTTAGGCCAGGCATAGAATTCAGGATACTAAAGAGCAGCTCTAGTGGGTAAGCACTACCCATTGGTAGAGGAACCGAGGGTGCCGCCACAACAGATATAGGCTCAATAGGAGGTACAATAGGCAAGATAGGCGAGCTATGAGGGCCATAAGAAGAAGAGCGCAAGCTAAAAGATATTATATAAGTAAGGAAATTTTATTAAATAAGTTTAAAAAAAAAGTAATTATATAAATATATACTAAAGGTTTATATATAGGTGTATAAGTATTATATAATGAAGAAAGGAAGAAGGGAAGAGAGAGAGAGAGAGGAAGAGGTTTTATATTGGGGAGGAAGCATATGGCACTAGTATCCCTAGCTAGCAATAAGTTAGTTATACAAGTAAATAACTCATGAAGGAGATATCTTATTAAGGATGTACTTCTTTTACTCCTTCTATATATATGAAGAGCTATAGAGTAAGGATAATAAGGGAAGTATAAGTAGTTAGAAGTAGAAAAGATATTAGATAATAACTAATATTAGCTAAGTGGTTAGAGGTTGCAAGCAGTATATAAAGTGAAAAGTAGCATAATCTATAGGAGGAGAGGAGGGGGATTTTACTAAGAAGGAAGGTATATAAGTAGTTCAACCTACTTAGAGGCTGAAAGAGAGATATATGATTATAAAAGAAAAGATCCCTAGTGTTAGAATAGCACTTAGGATCGCACATTAGTATAGGGATGAGGTGGCTTAGTTAGCCACCTAGGTACCGCACGGAGGCCTTAAGCCCCTACCATGTGCTTCCCCTCCCTCATTTCAGAACCTAGATAGATTATCAAATAACAGAACTAGTTTGATAACCACTGTATGTACGTACCAACAGCCATATGGCAAAGGCCATTCAACAAATTCAGCTTTATAATAAATATAATTATTATATTAATAACAATTGTATATTTATTAAGATTAAAATACCTAAAGTTACTTAAATTAATAATAAGAAATAAATAATAATAATTAAAAATATTAATATAAGAAGTATATATATTTTATTAATTTTAATTATTTAGCTTAGTTAATATATTTTAAACTGAAATAGAAAATTAAATGTTTTAACCTTTATATAATATGTTTTCTTTATATATATATAAATATTTAAGAAAATAAATAAAGATAAATTAAATACTTTAATAAAGAAAGAAATTATAAAACCGTATTAAATTATTAAAGATTAATTATAAATATTAATAAGAGGTATATATTACTTAACAGTAATTAATATTATAAAAAGAACAGATTTATTAATATTTCTTTGATATTATATTTATTTCTTAGAAATATATATACTAACGAAATTAATTCTTTTATTTAAGCATTTATTAATTATGTTATGAAATTTAAATCTTTTTATGTATTTAAATAAGTTTATAAGACGAGGTTCATAATGAATAATATTATAATTATATTTAAAAGAATTAAATATTTATCTTAAATTTAAATTTATATTGTTTTCAACGTAATATTTATTAAAGAACTTTAATATTATCCACTTCGTTTTTTAATAAGCATAGTTTTGAATATGTTTTTATAATTAATAAAATATGAATAAAGAAAGTTTTATTAAAAGTAAAATCTTTATTCATTAAAATAACCTACTTGTATTAACTATAAAGAGTGGTAATTAATTATTAATAGAGTTATAAATCATAAAACACAAATATATAATCAAATAAAAGTAAGTTTATATACTTAATAAAGGTAGTATAATAATATTTGAATATTAAAAAGTTCAAACAATTTAAATATAATTTAAAACAAGAGTTAATATTCAAAAACATATATAATAATTAAAAAAGAAAAAAGAGTAACTAGCTAAAAAGACTATTGGTAATAATCATACGCTACTATATAATAAATTAAGTGACAAATACTGGAATAAGTTTTAAAACCCCTAAATATAATATATAAGGATATATAAAAGAAGATTAACGGTTTAAGAAATATAATATAAATTATATTATATTAAATTTGTCTTATTTAATCTTAATTAATACAAATACATATATATTTCAATGATTTATAATATATTAAAGCTATATATATATAGATAATATTAATTGATATAAAATATACATAAAAGATTAATTCTCGTAGGACAAGTAATTTTACAAAGCAATGCAGGAAGGCCCCTTCTTATAGCCTTAGAGGGAGGGGGGGGGGGATGCTAAGGCTAGTTTTCCTCCAGATTCTGAAATATACCGGTTCCCCTAGACCCCGAAATACACCCCTCTCCAGACTATTATAAAGAATAAGCAATAGTCCGCCCGAAACAACTAAAATTACTTTCCTCCTTTAATTAGATAAGCCACCTGAATTTAGCTCTATTGGACCCTTTATAGCTCTTAATTTCTGGCCTGCTTATCCCTACTCTCGTTCTATTATAGCACGCTTGGTCTGTAATCCTTCTCCTCTCGCTTAGCTGCCTTTTTGTAAGCCTAGGATTAATGGCTATTATTAATCGCTGGCATGGGAACCTAGTAATTCGCTTCTTTAGTCCCCACCTACTTGCTTGCATTCCGGTTGTGCTCCTAAATCATTATGATTCTCATTGCAGCGGGTAATAGGTGATGTAATAGTAGTATAGCCGGAATAGAGAATAGAGATAATGATGAAGACCTTAAGATACCTGATTGCTTAGGGGTTATCCCACCTATATTTATATTTCCTCCTGGGGATATATTCCTAATGCTTGCCTCCAATATCTGCTGCAAGAGAAGTTTAATAGGGTTACCCTGCGGCATTCTAGCCCTACTCCAATCAGGCGTTTGTAGAGCAGTTCTTGCTTCACTCGGTGTCTTAAGACTATCTTCTCCATATTTATATGCCCCATTTACTTAAGGCAGAGGCTTAGGTATCTTGGATGGGTCTTTATAAAGTCTAAGCCCAAATATTGTAATCAGATCCTTTACGGCTGCATTAGGTGTTTTAGATATTAGGATAGGTGGCTGGTTCTTTAAGCTATTAGGGGTAATAGGAGTTTTATTTAATCTAGAAGTCTGGATGTTAGTAGGCCTTGAAAGATCAGCCTTATTAAATCTTGCTATAAGGAAGCCTAGCAGATTTTATCCTAGTTCTAATCTTATACTAGGTATAGTGTAATACTTGGTCTCCCCCTTATTTATCCCTAAGATATTGGCTTAAGAGTATATAATATTCTTTCCTGCTATAAGCCTCTTATACTTATTATAGCTAATAACTGGAGTATTCTAAACGCCCTTAATTAGACGCCTGGATCCATTAATTTCCAATTGGATAGTAAAACCCTAGATAAGAGCTAAGGCTTTCTTAGCGAGTAAGCTAGGAGGGGCGGATTTAAGCAGCCTAATCTTGATCCAGTCTCCAAACTCCTAGCCATTCTTTCTATAATTCTCCCGGAAGAAAAAGGCAATATAGGTGGCCATAAGGAGTCTACAGGTAGTTAATCCTAGCTGCAGCATAACCTTTACTTGGATCGCTATATATACTTATTTTAAGAATCCTTTAAGTAGCCCAAGAGTAAGGAAGTATATAATACAGTCCCTTATACGGGGGTATATCCTATTATGAGTTCTCCAATCAGGATAAGTGTTGATTATNCTAATTATAATATTTATAACTTTAATAAGTTAGGCTTTATAATGAATAGTAGTTTATTAAGAATTATTATTATATAATTAGATTAATAGAGAATAGTAAAATAAATGCAGATTATGAATTATTCATAAATGATCAGTAATAAGTCAATTATTAAGAATAAGTAATGTAAATTATTACTTCTAATTATAAAGATTAATATATATTTTATAAGTTAATATATTATAAGTACTCTTTCAAATAATGAAATTATTAAAATACGCTTAAAAGATAAATAATTAATAAATATACTATAAAATAAATTTAATATTTTCAATAACATATCATATTATAGAAAAAGGTGTTTATTAATCATTAGTTCTTAATAAATATAAGAGCTATTACTTCATAGATTTTAAGTTATATTATAATATAAAAAATATTTTCACCTTTCATATACCGTTTTACTTATTTTACCTACTTTAGTTACTTAATATTAAATATTTTAGCTTATTAAAGAAGTCCTATAGTATAAAAATCACTTAGTCTTATTAATTTAAGTAATTTAAGCCTTATTATATTAAGTAATGTTTTACGGTTTTTATTATAAATAAAAAGGGTTTTAGGTTGAGAATTATTAACAGAACGTTTAAGGATATAAGTTTGATCTTATTAGATTAAAAAGCTATACCTTTTAAACTAAATTTCAAAGTTTAAATACTAATGAGATAGCTACGCTCCTTACCATTACTTATACTTTAAGTCTCTTAAATAATACAAATTTTAATAAACACAGCTTTATAATTAACCTTAATTAAGGGTTATATCTTTTATTAATATGGAAGCTCTTCAATATTAATTTTAAGAATTATTAACTAGTTAGTAAAGTGAATATAATTATTAGCCTATATAGTTACCTTATTAATTTAAGAGGTTATTACTCTTTAAGAGATAAAGATAGTACTTTTTAAGTATTAAAGAGCTAAAAGAACTTATATATAAGATAAAGGAGTACTCTATATATAGTATATTAGGGAAATAATTAATAAAAAGGAAATTGGGAATTAGCTAGCTAATACAATAAGTAGTAGTACTAATGAGTTAGTTTATAGTAGATTAAATAATTAATATTCTAATAACTTTACTAAGATAAGGGATAATATATAAATATATAAGAAGGATATAAAAGTATTTATAAATTCTGATTTTAATTAAATTAAATTAGTTTATTTTATTATAGTACTATAATCAAGATTCTAGTGCTTATGGTATAGATAAGTAGCTGACTTGTTAAGGTAGCCGGTTTATTAGTAGTTAATATTAATATTAATTTAAAGAAGATAACTTTTAATAAAAAAATATACTTTATATTAAATAATATTGACTTTATTTTTAAAATTTTAGTCTATTATAAACTATTAAATATAATATAGTTTACTAGTAATAGACTATATTAATAAGTAGATTAATAGGTACTCTTTTGCTAGAAATACTAATAAAAGAGTATATTAGGGAATATTAGGGGCTATATTATTACTTCCAAAGAAAATTATTAATATTAAATTATAAACTATTATTTTATATTATAAATCTTAATTGTAAACTCTAAGAATAATAATAATAAGCTTAATAATAAGAAAGGTATTATAGATAATAGTTAGTATTAGTAGTAATATACTTATAGTATATCCCCTAATTATAAGGGCTAAAAAGTAAAAAAGCAGGCCTGGATTTACTTTATAATGTTATAGGACTATAGGCGATGCTTGTGTACCCTGGTAGTAACTCTACTTAATTCATTTGGTATCCTTAATAAGTGTTTACTTCCTAGGCAGTACTACTGCATAACACAACTCCTACATCTCTATTTTACTTGAACAATAAAGGCTGTAGCTTATTCTCTACATAGGCCATGATAGGATGAGACATACATCAGACAGAAGTAGCATGCAGGGCAATCATTATGGAGATGGTGGGACGAAAACACAACAGCAAGGATAATGTCAGCCTGCTCAATGACGTTGACCAGAATGTTTAATGTTTACCCAGGCAGGCCTCACTCACTTAGGTAAGCGGATGTTGCAGATGCCTCGGAGCCAAGCAAGGAAGACGCTTGGACCACAGGAGCTCTTGACTAGCTGCCGCAGCACAACAACACACGGGTTCCTAACCGCCCTCGCCCTCGGTCCACATCAACTTCCTGCCGCATCAAAGTACTCTCCTTCAAGCAACCGAACATTGGACCCAACCACCCCAACCTGCTAGCCACTTC
The DNA here is from genome assembly GCA_002270565.1 of Stenocarpella maydis. Taxonomy (NCBI): domain Eukaryota; kingdom Fungi; phylum Ascomycota; class Sordariomycetes; order Diaporthales; family Diaporthaceae; genus Stenocarpella; species Stenocarpella maydis. The sequence goes on from NQMI01000128.1 coordinate 10,270, forward strand.
GATCCCGCCACGCCCTGCGAAGCCTCAGCTCAACACCCAGGTAGCTTCCACTCTCCAACAAACAACCCCCACCCGCCGACATGACGGACTACGCGAGCCTCAAGGTCCCTGACCTCAAGAAGTTGCTTCAAGAGCGCGGCCTGCAGCAGTCGGGCAACAAAGCAGACCTTATTGCGCGCCTGCAGGACAATGACAAGAGTAGGCGGCCCATCGTGTTTGCGCCCGCACCCATTTAGCATTCAAGCTCACCAGACATCTGTCACTCTAGGTCAGGCCGAGGACGTGATTGATTGGGACGATGATGACACTAAGATTGCCTCTGCCGCCGCCAAGAAAGCAGACCCCAAAGCCTCTGCTCCTGCACCCGCTGCTGCTGCTACCACCGCAACAAACACAGACACCGCTTCTGCTCCAGCATCTGCGCCTGCCGAGGCTGAGCCAGCCAAACCAGCCTCTGCTCCTGCGGCCGAAGCCTCCAGCAATGCATCAAATGAACAGGCCGGTGCCCCAAGTGCGCTGGTAGAGAACAGCGCTGATCAGAAGGAGGAGAAGCCTGTCGAACACTCCCAGAGCTTTGCGATTGGTCTCGAGGCGAGCAACGCCGACGAGGAGCTCAAGAAGCGCGAGGCGCGCGCCAAGCGCTTCGGGATCACCTCTGATGCGAAATCTGAGGAAGCCAAGAAATTTGAGCGCGCCAAGAAATTCGGCGTCGACACCTCATCAGTCGTCAAGGGGCTTGATGAGGCTCTGCCGGAGCGTCGCCCCAAGCGTGGCCGTGAGCAGGGCGACCAGGCCGAAGGTGGAGGTAAGAGACAGAATTCAGAACGGCGCAACGGAGGGCACAACAGGCCCAGAGGTGGTCGTCGCGGAGGTGGTCGCAGGCATGAGGGCGGCGGTGGACGCAACACGATCACCGACCCTACCGAGAAGGCGAAGGCTGAGGCCAGGGCTAAGCGCTTCGGTGGCGGCAACTAGGAGGTGCCGTCACCAGGTTTTCTTTCTACTGCTTCTGAACAAAGCAAGGCCGAGGCTAGAATCCGGCGCTGCGGCCGCAACGCCTACTACCAGCCGACGGGAGGCGTCTTGGATGATCCTGGGGAACGGAAGAAGGCTGAGGCACGCGCCAGGCGGTTCGGAAATGTCGACTAAGGTACCGCGCTGAGCGTTCCCCAGTCTTTTGGCACTGCTTGCGACGGTATGGCGTTCATCGCTATTGTTATGCGAGCTTTCAGACTGGATCAGGACACGGCATCCGCTCGTTCCGACGTCACAAGAGCTACGCATCAACGAAAGGCAGCACCATAGGCCTCGTCGGGAGGTTGTTGTACACTTATGAGGCTCGTCGTGACTAGGAAAGGCGGTGGATGCCGTGAGAGTTCGGCTTCGGCGTAAAAGGACCGCGACTCTTTTTTTATTATCTCGACAGGATCAATGATTATACCCTTCGCATCATTATTGCTCCGGCTTTCCACAATGCTTCTCTCCGCGAGAGCCCGTCTCCCCGTCTCATTCCCCAATTTCTCATCGCAACGATTGATATGTTCGCCATCCAAGTCGAGGTCGAAATCACACCCGAAGTGCCCAAAGCCTCTGTTGGGGACTACGGGACCGGGAAAAACACCCTGAGCTAGGCCAAAAGCTCTTGAGCGTTATTGATGCTGCCATATCCGTGCCGGGGTTCAGTATTTTCCTGGCGCGGGATGTAAGGCGGCGAATACATCCCATCATGGTGAATGCGCTCGCACCGGCCGGGGAAGAGGTCACTTCGCCTTTGATACCCACGCAGTGGAGAGACGCAATCGGGCGAGGTCTGGTGCGGCCGAGCCATCACTCGCAGAACGGCGGCAATGGGCGATGGCTTCTTTCAGCCACATGCTCTCAGGTAGCGGAGCCCACCCTAAGCTTGCGGAAGAGGGGCCTTCGTGACCGCTGGATGCTGTCCAGATACCTATGGCCCCGCAAGAGGCCTCGAGGACCCAGTTGTTGGCTTCAGAGACCAGCCGTCCGAGCTATGACGACGAGCGAAATGTTAAGTGGGCTTCCACAAGCCACCGGCTCGTAAAGCACTCCGTTGCGAAACTTCAATCCGGTAAGCAAGGCGAGGGCTAGGTCGGCGTTGCCATCGCCTCTGTCCGCATCGGGGTGCATGAAATTACGAGCAAACGACAGTCACGATCCGTGATCTGCCTCCAGTCCCCTTTGGACTGAAAAGATAGGAAGCAACATTTGTGATTTATCCTGGGCGACCTCTTTGGCCTCTTTCTGCGCCAGACGGCAACGGTGGTGCTCTATTTCCCCATCTCGAAGTTCGACCCGAAGCCCGTTGTTCGTGCTGATTTGCGAGACGCGGCCAGGAACTCCATTTCAGTCGCGAAGAGACTGAACTGGTGGCGTGACCCCGGCCTCACCATCACTTCTATCATATCCGTTGACAGAGCCGCGCAGCATTTCCATGAGTGACTATGAAGGGATTTCGACAGCTTCCCAATTTCAAAGGCTCATCTTCAGGCTGATTATTGAGCACAGCAGATAGCATCCTCCAGCGCTGTCCACAAAGCCAGCGGATCTGGGAAGTCACATACGAAGATCAAGGGGAAGATGAGTAATGTTCTCATTGATGAGAGCGAACTCTTGCCTTTCCTATTCTTTACTGTGCCCTCTCCCTTGTTGTCTATATCCTCCTCGCAAGCAAGGTTCCCGTAACAACCAGTCCGCTCAAGAATATGATCATCTAACGCACTCTCCACACAAACGCTGATTATCAAGAGACCCCGAGCGTAGAGGGGACAGAAAGCAAGGTCGGCCGCCTACGAGAATATCCTGTCACGGGAGCGCTCTTCGGCGGCGGCAATGCTGAAGCCAGACGAATAGCCAAGGGCCGCCCCAGATCCCCCAGAGAGGCCGAGGCAAGCGGCACTGCACCCAGTGCCTCACGTGCCTGCAGGCACTGTGAGTATACCAAGAAGAAATACTCATAAATCCCCTACGAACCGGAGTCTCTGATCTGTTGCGGATGGCGCGGGTTCAGCCTGTGCAGGCATCACGAGCCTGGACGGCAGTCATCGCACGCGGATGGGGTAGTATCCACAGCTTATTATTGATCCTTACCTCGGGTGAAAGCGAGTCGTTAGGTTGAAAGCGGACAACGAGCCATACCGCCTGTCACGCCAACCCATGCATGCTACAGCCTACGAGGAAAGTATCTACATTCAGTAAAGACGGGCAAGCAAGCCGTGGTCAACACACAGGGTCAGGATTGGCGGATGCGGCTGCAGTCAACCATCGAGCTTTCTCCACCTGCCACTGCGGATCTCTAATCTGCCTCGAGCGGGACAAAAACAGGTCGTAGTGAATGAAACCGAGCCTGCTTTGTGGTGTAAAGGCGTGCTTGTGCTCGCCGTGCAGGCGCTGCCGAACAAAGGTCAGCCGTGGGATGCGCAGTCGATCTCTATCGTCGCGTTCAACTTCCGAATCCAGGCGAACCGACATCGGAGTCTATTTAGGAAGGTAACCCGGGGAGAGAACATCATCGTCATCGTCTAGCACGGCCGACCGCTTGGCAGATTGGGAAGGATAGACACGCGAAAGAAAAGGTGCCATCCGCGCTGCAGGATGCGACGGTTGGTCGCAGACGAGATGAACGCAGTGGGCTTGATATGCTCGATCCCAATCTCCCCCCGGGAAGGGGGGGGGTCGCCGAATCAGGTGACCGAGCCTTCATGTGGTGCGAAAGCGACTCGTCACGCAGCAGACTAATAACGTGCATCCTTCATCACACGCATCCCAAAGGTGGAAAAAGGGTGTGTTAGTGTGTGGGCATGGGGTGTGCGACATACACACCCCCATCGGCAAGCAAAGTTATTTAACCTAAGCGCTCGGTGTAGATCACGACTTGCATGCAGCCAGCCAGCCCACAGCAGGGGGGTTGTTGCCGTCTACACTAGCCCGGATACTGTCTTGTCGATGAGTGTTGGTGTGGGCCCCGCGGTGATGCTATTCGCAAAAGGAAGGGTGTTGGTAAGATGGGGAGTGTGGGCCAGGCCCCAAACGTGCGGAAATGAATGCGGTGCCCACCCACTCACACGCACACTTAAACACTTGCACCCAACTGCATCTCCCACTGCCACAACGAGGAGAAAACCCCAGAGCAATCCCTGCCGGGGCCAGCGGAGGGCCCGGGACCTATCAATATGCTCAGATGGCGCATCTGAGATCTCATAGGCCACTAGGCGGCTGCTCCCATTCCTGCGGGTCGCCCCTTTTGGGTCAGCCGCTGTCAGGGTCAAGGTAAGACCCGAATTGTAGGGGATTTTTTTTCCCTCTTCTTTGACATGTGGGGGAGAAGGTGACGAGAACTGATTCCTAATCTTGGCTAGCAAGAGTGGATATGATAGCAGCATATGTAGCATATCTACGCATGAACTACCTCCTCCAGTCCCCACAAGGTGGTTAGGACCATAATCTCTTGACTACAGGGCGTGCAGGATGAAATGCTGGGGGCTTTGAATCCAGCAGGAACTTGTTTCCCCACGTCTAGTATTGCCACGCCTACTAGGCGCGAATGATACTCTCGCCTCACTTTCATCACTATCTCGCCCAGCTTTCAAACCTACCCCGCGGACCCAGCTTTGGGGAAGGGACCTCGGGAAACACATAATGAAGCCAGACAGCCAACCAGCCAGTGCCGCGGGTCGCCATCGAGGCGGGCAGGATGAGACACTCGGCACGACTTCGGACGAGCCCGATCGAGGTCACGTTCCCAATCCCTCATAGGCGCCTGGATGGTCCGTTGTCCGTAGGCAGGGGCGCCCGCGAGCGGTTTGTCGTGACAACTCGGCTGCCGTGGAACACATGACCTCGCAGATGGGCATCTCGAACTCACCGCTCGAGACCGCTCCCACCCACGGCTCAGCCTAGGGACCAGCCGAGCCGAGGTGAGGACGGACTCACCTGCGAACGTGTCTCAGAGGGAAAAGCTCGGGGTGCGTCGATTGGGGGAAATGACGCATGGGCTTGACCCTGCTTACCGAGATCATCCTCGTGACACCGGGTTGTGAAGGAACGGTGGCAGCAGGGAGAGTTGTAATACTGCTGTGCTGCTGCTGCTGCTACTGCTGGGCCTTGGCTCGTCTAATCCTTGGGTCTTGCTGCGGCGGTACATGATTGTTTTGCGATACACCAGAGATCATGACAGCGGCGTTGTATTCAACGTGGTACAGGTTTTTATGGTAATAAAGAGGTTGATTGTAGCCGGTGGCGGTGGTCATCACCGTGCACGCACGCCATGGTCCATGCCTGGCCAGTTCCGAGTCCGTTCACCTCTGCTCGGGAGGGCTCCAACAAACGGTGGCACCCATGCCCGGGCGCTTAAGCTCGGCTATCCAATGGATTGGGCCTCACAACCCCTGCTGGCGGGAAAGCTTATGAGTGGGGACAGACCCTCAGCTCTCCAGAGACCAGGATCCCCAGTTAAAGATCTTGTTCGCAGTTTTTCGAGGGGTCCCTGGGCCTGACAACGGGCCGTTGACACGAGGAGCTGCCTCGAGAGGATCAGGAGACAAGAGCGAGAGAGTGCGTATGCATGAGCGATGGCAAAAGACGTGTCATCACCTCAGGAACAAGTTGGAACCTTGATCTCCCTGGGCTTGCCTTACACTATCTCTGGATTCCCCTGTGCCACGTCACCAGCCTCACCTTGCCGAGTGTGGCCAAGTTCTGGCTGTCAACTGTGGCGGAGCAGAGAGATCGCAACCCGGTAGTTGTCAAACTTTGGTTACCACCACCCATTGCACTCGCCACAAATCCTCAGACCCACTTTGCCCGTCGGAGCCGGCGAGCCCAGGTCTCATTCGGGAGTGCCATGCAGGAGTGAAGTCGTAACAGAACCGCAAAGCCTCTGATTTGCCTTAATTGCTGCAATAAGGGTCCCGTTTTGCAACCCAGACCGCAGAGATTTCTTTGGTTCTTTTTGCCTGTCAGACCTGGCTGCCTATCTGCCTAGGCATGAGCGGTGCGCTGCCAACGCACAACAATTGCCACGGGCTACAGAGTAATTTCAGCTTTTTCAGCTTGCCTTGCTCGCTTGGCCTGTGGGGCGTGGCATCCTGTGAACCAGGAGAAACGGTACCTGCAGATCATGAGGCGGCGTCGAGACCCATTCAACATGGGGTAGACAGCCGCGACCGTGTTAGACAACTGTCAACTGTCAACTGTCAACTGGCGACTGACGACACAAATAGACCTCGATAGGTTTTTGCGCGCTTGACTGCACTGCCCAGATCAGGTTTCCAAGGCCGGCAGGCGATCGATGCATCTATTCTATTCTTGTCGGCTGTTGCAGGTCGATGCATCGTCCCCTATGACAGGTCAGATGTGGGCTAAGAAGATCAAGGCTAGTCGCGATCCGCGGGGTTGAGTGGCTCGAACCGGCTGACAGTCCTTGGACATGATCAGTGACATGGTAGCACGGGCTTTCGGCAGCGTCCCAGGGAGCACACCCGGGTGGGCGGACGCCTGTCGCGTACAATGTTCCTCGACGCCAATATCACGCCGAATACTGGCCCGACCTGCGCGGAACGGCTGCCGTTCCCACATGGCTTCTGCAAGCGCGAGAGAAAAGGGTCTGTCCACACCCTCTTCGAGACCCGGGAGAGTGCTTCTAAGCCGGCCCGCATCCGCGGTGGCTCGATGGTGAGGGCGAGAAGCGATCCCCGGGCCCCATTCACGTTTGATCAAGGTGGGCAAAGTTTTCAGGCGCCCGCCCGTGCAACAGATCTATCTCTTCGGGAGCAAGAGAGGGGAGCCTCATCGGGAGACGGTCAGGGACAGGAGCTTGTGGTAAATGGCCCGATTTGGAATAAATCAGGGGTGGCAGGGCCCCTAAAACCTGTGATTGGAAGTTTAATATCTCTGGCGAGCCAACCAGAGCGCGCGCGTGGGTGTGTTAATCCGAGCTTGGCTTCCTCCAAATCCACGGCAGCGTCTGGCTCCTCCTCCGGAATGACGGATTGGTTGGAATAAGGGGGAGCCTAGCCTGAGGGGAACAGTTCCGGTCTCAAGGAAGCGGGTTCGGGTGAGTCGTGTACATATGTACCGATCAGGGGCTGGCTGCTGGACAGACGAGTCATCCGCGTGTCGAGACAGATGCAGCGTCCGCGATGGCATCGGCCGGGAGGAGACGAGCGCTCGATGCACTCGCGTCAGGACCCGTGCGGCACTCCATGTGCGTGGTGCCGTATACCGTATAATGGGGCGTGCCGCGGAAAGCGCCAGAAAGCCGGGTGCGATCGCATCCCCTGAGAGGGCTGGACAGCTGCTGGGCAACAGACGCCAATAGGGCCGGCCATGTGGTGGTCTTCTGTTGCAATCCCAGGCGCTCACACTTGAGTGGTGAGCGAGGTGTGGACTACCCTGAAGTGAGAAGGCGAAGGCGAAGACGAAGACGGTAACGGCTCCCGTCTCTGGGCCGCGCTGACCACCCACCAGGCATTCGTGGACCGCGGACCTTGTCCTGGTCCACGGTAGGGTGCGAGCACGTTTGTAGTGGACTGCATGTGCCTGTTGTGACCGGTATTGTGTACATGCAGTACTGTCTGTTGGTGATGGAATTAATTGGCAGCTGAAAGAAGAAAAAAAGAAGCCCGGGGTTCCATTCTGTCTTAGACTCTCCCAAGGAGCCGGGACGGATGGGAATGGGAATGGCCCAGCCACGAGGCTACCTGCAGGAGCCCAGCTCAGGGGGTCTATTCCACTGACTGACTGACTGACTGAATCACTGACTGAATCACTGACTGACTCACTGTCTTGTCTGTTTGTCTGTTTGGCTGTCTGTCGGAACCGTCTGCCAGGCTGCCAGGCAGGAAGGAAGGCTCGCATGCAACGCATACTATGTACATAGTACACGACGACGACACGGGGGCTGGAAGGCGCAGTGAGCTAGCCACCTAGGTACCGAGCATCATCCTAGCATCAGTCAGCCATCGATCATCAGTGTCTCTTCCCGTGGGCGGACTAGCCTGTTAGCCTACCCGTTGCGAGACCAACTGCAAGAGTCAGAACACGACAGGCCCCGGCGCTTGTGGGTGGCCGTTGACTGGCGCGAGAACACACCCAGCCCGAGCCAGCGATTCCCCTGCGACGGTGCCCAAGGATCGCCGTCAAGGGTGAGGGGGGAACTGGCCGATCGGCGAGCACAGAGTGAGACATTGTCTAAGACATGCATGCAGATACATCGAACTTTTTGCTGACCTAGGCCGTTGCTGGCGGGTGTGCCTGTCTGTGTGTGCGCACGGTTTTTTCTTCTCTTTTCTTTCCTGTCCACGGCTGTTCCCTTGGTGTGTGAAGTAGATACCTACTTTGGTATAATATACACAGTAGCATCACATGTTGCTGACCTAATGGGCAGTTCAGCCACACTAACTGCCTCGCTTGCTTCTTTGCTTGCGGTCAACCGCCGGTATCCGTGCGACTGCCCCTCACTGTTCGCCTCTTCCCCCCGGCTCTCAGCAACCCCCGGCCTCGTCTCTTCTTGTCTTGTTTCGTTTTGGTAGCAATCCCCTCTTTTGACCGACCACTGCCTCTCATCACACCTCGCTCCGCCTTCGCCCAATGCCACAGAGCAGGCAAGCAGACGAGCAGAGTGCTCCATGACGATCGGCGCCACTCATCCAGGCACAACGAGGTCACGCGCCTCACCAGCGACCTCCGCCTTGTCATGGGTAGGCCCGGGGCCAGGACTGAGGACAGCTCGTCCAAGACTGATTTGCCTGCATCATGGGGTCTCTGGACAAGGTCCGACATAACCCAACCCACGAGACGGTCGTCTGGTCCGGCGCCCGCCATCGTCTGAGGCGGGGCCCATCCTCGCCCAACGGTATCATCCATCTGCCTCGGTGCTCCCATAGGGCCTCGCCTTATGCACAGTCCAGGGCCACTCCAGGGTCCCTCTTTTTACGCGCATGGCGCAGCGTCTGCTTTCTGCAGCAACCAGGGCCCGCCCTTTCAATTAGGTCAAGGTCAAGGATAGGCACGATGCGACGCTGCTCATTCTCGACCGTCGCCTATTACCGCCCAAACAACAGCTTGTCCTTGGCCCCGGTCCCACAACCCATCTGTCTGGCCTGTCCCAGCTGTTCTTCTCATTTGTGGCCATCGGGTCCACGCCACGGACAGCCCTTCAGAAAGAGGAAGAGGAAGGCAAAGAATACTAGTGTACTAGTGTGTCTAAATGGCTCAACCAGCACGCAAAATGTACACATATCCGTACGTGACGCTCGCGCACGCACATGCATTACACAGACGTAGTAATGCACATCGCACAGGGCAGTGTGCGGTACCATGGGGAGGCCTACACCGTGTCTCGGTTGACCTCACCGTCCGACGCGTCCCGTGAGGCTGCCGGGTGGGGTTCTACGACAGCAACTCGACCTGCAGGTCCCGAGGCTCCCTCTCGGATCTTCACTCAGAGCCTGCGCCTGACCCCCACTGCATGTCACGTAGCAAAGTCTCTGCCCAACCGAGCCCACCGCGCAGGCCAGATAGGTATACTACATACCCCATCTCCCTGGTTACTTCGTATGGGTAAGGTTTTGGCACCGCACAGCAGCCAACCAGCCCTTCGACGCCACAGCGAATGGTCAAAGATAGCATACGGACTGCGGGACAGGGCAGGGGGCTGTAAGCATCTTCGCCTGCGGCTGCTGGGGAGTCATTTGGTCTTGCGTTGCCCGTCAACAAGAAGAATCATCCTGGGCCGCTTCCCCAGCTCTGGCGACCCCTGCATCCCGGTGCCGGTCATTATCACACATCGCTCTCGTTATTATCAAGGTCCTGCGGGGCACTCAGTCATCCCTCCGTCTGCACCAGGACATGATGGTCGGCTGTGCTAAATACCTCGTCTCCTCGACTCCAACAATTTTTTTTTAAACGCCCGTCTGGACTTCTCCATCACAAAAGGTGCCACTACCCACCCCGTCACCCTTAGCGAGCTCACACGCCTGTTGCTAGGGGCATCCTTGTTTTGCTCACCACCCTTCCAGCTCCCTCCACCAGGCCATCGGATGTTACCCCATCGCACCATCTCGACATCTTTTTGACATTTTACCCTTTCCCCTTCGGTCGTGCGCGTTTTTGACTTCACTACTCTTTATTAATCCTGTGTGCCACTGCGTTGGGACATCCAACGCCCTCTCCTACTCTTTTCGGCTTTCAAGGTGCTCCACTTAGACGCACATGTCTGGCACATAACACGCACGCCTCGCATATGTTTTGGGCATTTCGTGGACAAGACTCGCCACCTCTAGACTGCACTCCTCTGCCCCAGGACTCTCACACAAACACGGTGAGTGAGCCCCCCCCCCGCAGCGCGTCAGCTTCCAATCTCGTCTTGTACAACCCAGATCCTTCCTCCCCGACTTGGGGGCCAGTACCAAGTGCTGATTATCGCTGCGGCATGCTTTAAAACAGATGAAGGTTGGACCCCACGGGAAGACATAATGTGTGATTAAGTGCAACAGCACGTTGATCTGAAATGGAATCCTCGAGGTTGAGGATGACGGGCCACGGGACCACAGGCACAGCAGCACAACCCAGGCGTGTAGGCGCCAACATGAATACGCCCTTGAGTGACTTCACACCTTCCCTCAGCCGAAGGGCTCGCAAGGCCGCGGAGAATGCTGCATCAGCCCCCTCTGATGCCCCATCCCGGAACGCAACCAAGATACCCCAGACTTCCACCCTGAGGACGTCTACTCAGACACATACACCGAAACCAGGCATTAGCTCACACGGGGCTTTTTGGGTCTCAAACTCCAGCAATGGCTCCGAAGATGCCCTTTCAAGCGTTGCCAGCTCCTCTGTGCCCTCGAGCCGATCTCAGGAAGCGTCAAAACAGCCAAGGAATGTGCTCCGGAGAAAGCACCCCCGAGTGACCCCGGAGCCGCCCAACATGCCTTACCACTCTCACAACAGCTCCATGCGGACCGACTCATCATCTTCGGTACCTCGGTCAAATGTCTCGTTGGATATACCACAGGGCGCAAATCTGGACCGCAGGTTCACCCCAAGTCCAGCAGGCCTTCAAGCCCCCCAGAGACCGGAGCCCCCGGCGATAGACCCGCAGCCTGCCACAGTCTACCCTGAGCTTGACCGTTACCGAGACTATGAGCCTCAAGAGTCCTACAGGAACTACTATGCGGAAGTGCCGTACCCGATATCGACTGATTTACCACCGCCGACGCCACTATTCTCAAGTACGAGCAGCCAACACAGCACCTTCAGTGGTAGCCCCTCCACCAGGTTCTCCGAATCGCCGGGAGGCGGCCCGTACAGCCGAGACACGACCCCGACCTCTATGTTATCTCAATCTCCCGGTCTCGTTGCGCCCATGCGGCTCACTGCCTCAAGGTCCAAGCAGAGCAGCCCCGCGGATACCCGGCCACCCGTGACCCGCAGGAGGGCTGTTAGCGCCTCAAAAGAGGTCCGAGACGACAGCACGGATCCGGACGGGCTCTCGATGGTTAGGGAGTCAGTGAACTCGTCATCGTCGGCCTCTACAGTACGAGATGTCACCCTCAGGGATCAGAGACAAAAGAAGATTCTTGCGTACCGTGCCCCCAGTCCGCCGCCACGAGTATCCTCTGAGAAATTCAACAAGACCCGTGACCCGGAAGCCGCGCCCACCAGGAGGACACATGAGCCAAGCAAGTCTGTTCCAATCATCTCACCCACAGGCAGACTCACAAACAACTCTCGTCAGACGGGCGAAGTGTCTGGCGCACCGACTCCTCGACCGACGCCACCCATGAGACCCAGCAGGGAAGGAACCCCGGACCTACATTCTCAAGTAGGGCTGCCGTTGCCCATTGTCCAGAGTAACCTGTCTTCGACTCAACTATCGGAGAGGAGGCGAAGCAGTCTAAACCCCTCTAACAACAACGCTACTTCCTCTCGCTCCAATACGCCGGCGCAAAGCGATAAACAACAGCAGCAACAACAACAACAACAGGTAACCGCTCCCAGAGTTGGTAGAGAAGCGACTCCGGCCCCTCAAGGTGTTGGATCGGGGCCAGTCTCTCAGACAGCCAAGCCAGACCCTCGCAAGGCCCCCAGAACCCCGAGCCCGAGTGTCTCTTCAGCGTTCAAGTCCCGTTTCCCTCTGTTTAGCCGTAAGAACAGGTCGATTTCAGAAGCGTCCCCGAGCAATGTGACCGAGAAAAAAGATAGGCCTCCCCGAAAAGGCCCCGCCGCAGGAACCGGCCACGAAGGATACGGGCGGCTCGGCCACGTTCGGCGACGAAGCGGAAGCATGACTAATAACCCTCGTGCCATCCCTGGGACCATGTCTTCACAGGAGAGCCTGGCGAGCAGCCAGGCCGTAGACCCTTTCCTGGCCGAGCGCATGAGTCCTGTCGTGATAGCCGGCGGCGAGATCATCGAGAACCGTAATGTCAGCTTCGATGCCAGCCGGACGGGAAGTGAGCAGAACCTGGCCATGCCCCGGCCCAGCATTGGTTCAAGGAACAACTCTGGGTTGTCTCTATCGTCTCAGGAAGACCGCAATACTCTTTGGCCCTCGGCGATGCCCTATATACCCGCACCAGGGTCCTCCGTGGGACTCCGGCAACCTTCCGACAGCAGCGACTCGGAGGGTCTCAATATGAAGCCGACTCTGGCACTCCGCCGTTCGATTCAGAGACTTCAAAACGCGGATCAAGGGACCATGCGTCTTCCTCAGCCCATCGTTATACGCTCCGGGGTGACAACCCCAGCCATGAACAGCCACGACACCTCCATCTTATCGGATGATTCGTTCTGCGAGCCACGAAGAATGCAGGGATCAGCCAAGATTGATGCCGCGCACCCGCCGCCGAAGAAGTTGATGAAGAAGCCGAAGTCACCCCGGAAATGGAACTTGTTCGGACGCTCGACGACCCAGCCGGCCAGCAAGGCCAAGGAATCAGAGAGACCCAAGCCTGTTGCAGCCTCGGCAACCGGACCAAAGAAGCCTGTGGCTTTCTACACGATGATGGATGCTTCGGAACAGGAGGTCTTACCAGACGTCAAACAGGTGCTCCGTGAAGCCCAGGCCCCAACGGCGCCCTTACCAGCCCCGCAAGCTTCAACTCAACAGCGACCTCAGGCCCCACGAGCCCAGGCCTCTGCTGATAGGGAAAAGACGCCCCAGGCCAAGCCCATCAGAGCGCCGCAAGGCCCGAAGAGCAACCCGCCTGTGGCTCCGAAGGTCGAACCAAGAAGGCCCCTGGCACAGCCCGCACGGACAACACCAGCGCCAATAGCAGCTGCACCGACAACTAGGCCTCCAACCACTCGCTCGAACCGGCTGCCGCAGGTTGGCCGGATCCCGAAGGTCGCTAGTACACGCTCCGAGCAAAACAAGTCTTTCTCGCGACCATTCAACCGCAACAGCATGCATCAGCAGCCACCGCCACACGAGGTACAAGCCTCAGCCGCGGAGTTCGTCGCGAAGGGACCCAGCCCCCCGCAGTCCTTGTCCTCAGCTTCAGACGCCAAGGCCGAGGAGCCAAAGACCGTCGAGAAGGCAGGGCTTGACCCTGCGTCTGCCTATCGGCTATCCAGGGATGTCCCATCCGAGGCAAGCCGTTCGCAAAACGAATTTCTGTCTTTCCCGCCGCGCAAGGACTCCGAGGGCACCTCGACCACATCCTCCAGCTGCTCGGGCGTGCTCAGCTATTCCGACGCCACAGCTGTCATCCCAGGGCCGAACGCTCCTCTGGCCGAGGATGAGGTGTGGGACGAGTACAACGACCTCATGGGTGAGGACGCGGTCAGGGTGCCTCCGTCGGCAGGCTCATCGCAGGGCAGGCCGTTCCACCTCGAAATGTGGGGAAGACACCTCAGCGACGACAAGAACACTTCGCTGGAGTCCCCAACCATAGATGCGTACGTGGAGTCGGACTGCGAGACAGAGTTCGAGGCAGAGGCTCAGGACGAGCCTGCTCCCATGACCTCGAGCGGTTATAACTCTGGTCTTACCGCCAGGATTGACGAGACATTGGAGTCAATTGGCGGACAGACTGCGTCCTTCAGCATCAGCGACTTTGTCAGCGGATATGGCGATCGAAACAACAGCCTCAGCTCCCAATCTCAGCTCCAGCTCCAGCGCACGAGCACCGCGTCATCTCAGAAGGCGCGGGTCATCCGGGATTCTCATGCCAGTGGGAGCAGCCAAGGGTCCGACGACAACTCGGCCGTGTCGCAGGTCAACCTTCGTGTTGGCTCCATGACCGTGAGCAAGTGGCTGACCTTTGGCCATGTTCTGTTCAGCCCAGTCAGGGACGAACTGATTCCGATGACGGGCTCCCTGAAACGTCACTCTATCCTGGTAATCGATGGACTTGGAAACGATGATTGGTCCTTCTACGCAGCAGAGACATACCCTGCGGCCACGTTTTTCAACCTCTCCCCGCGCTCACCACTGCCATCCGAGAGCCAGGGCTCCTCATCCACCGCTCCCCTCAGCCCGCCGAACCATCACCAGATCCAGTACAAATCACACATGGACAGATTCCCCTTTGGTTCCCAAAGCTTCACATCCGTGGTGTACCGTTTCCCATCCGCTGCGCCCGAGTCACACTACCGCAACATCGTCTCCGAGGCCCGCCGTGTGCTGAAGCCGGGCGGGTACATGGAGCTTTCAATCTTAGATATCGACCTCAACAATATGGGGAACCGCGGCCGCCGTGCCGTCCGTCAACTCAAGGAGCGTGTGCACACACGGTCACCAAACGTCAGCCTCGCGTCCAGCTCAGATCTGCTACTACGTCTCCTCGGCCGCAAAGGCTTCACCGACATCAAGACCTGCCGCCTGGGCGTGCCTGTCGCGAGTGCTCTCGCGCCGTCCGAGTCATCCACCTCGGGCTCGTCTTCAGCAAGGACCGGCGGCAGGTCCGGCTCCACCAGGTCCACGACCGGGAAGGCCAAGAGGGACACCCGCAGCCTCGCCGAGATCATCAGCGACGACGGCCCCATCGCCGACGAGAGCATCACCAAGATGGTGGCCAAGGTCGGGCGGTGGTGGTACGACCGCTGCTACGAGAGCGTTGCCCCTGCGCCCGGCGGCAGGAGCATGTGGAGCGACCAGGCCCTGCTTGCCGAGTGCGAGGAGTGGAGGACGACTCTGAAGCTGATGGTGTGCCATGCCCGCATGCCGGATGCGCGCGGCCGCCTCGCGAGTATCTGATCCTTCTCTCAGGGCCACTCCACCACCTGGGTTTTCCCCTTTCGTTTAGAGCGTGCATAGCGATACAGTATTTTTTTCTTCTTTTTGGTTTTCCTCGGGACTTGCACTACATCTTCTCCAGTCACTCGGGTTATCCTGAATCGTTATTTCAACGGCTGCAGTTGCCCCCAAATTATATGGGCAGACATGCAAGACCAAGGGCTTGCGAGACCAAGAACCTGCCATTGCAGAAATTATCATTAATCTCAAAACAACAAAGACCAAGAGGGCGCGAGCCCACAAACTGTTACCAAGGGCACACTCGCCGAGGAGTGAGCCTACTTCGCGGATGGGGGTCTGATGAGTTCTCGCCAAATGGAAAGTCGTACACAGAGGTCACCGGTGGCACAGGACAGCGGACCTTGAGGCATTTGGCGGGCCCAACGAACTGAACATTTCCAATCTTATGTGCCGGCACCAATACAGGTTCCGGGGCGCCGGCCATCCGTCGAGGCTCACTCCCCGGCGGGATCACCTTCGTACTTTCTGTTTCTTCCTTTGCTACAGGATGGCGGGATCGACTTCAGCTGGGTTGAGGGATTTAGGAGGCTGTAAACAAACTTGCACACACTTGGCGCGACGTTGCGTGGAGACGTGGGCAGTTTGTACAGCAGGGAACAATAATGATGGGTAATAAATATGGGTTGGATGGGCTGGATCCATCTTCGCACTCTTTCTCCCCCTCCTCCGTGGGTCAATCCGACGCCCCATCCTCACCTGGACAAGACGCGTACACATATGAGGAGAGGCGACGTACATGGCTGGATTGACCCCCGGTGATAGGAAAAAACATACGTACACACTCTCTGGATGAGGCTACGGATTGGATTTTGCAGGCGCGACTCTTGATCGCTTGGACAGAGCTGCGGTGGTGACGGTCGTGCTTAGTTATTGGTCGAGCAGAGTCTATGAGAGATACCCCCAGGAACGAAGGAAGGAAGAAAAGAACCCGGGAGGGGCCTATACAGTCCTAAAAGATGTACCGCGAAGTTAATGCAACCGTCTCTACAGTCTCCATAAGCAGATCCTCTCTTCTATATTGGGTCTCATTTCCCATGCGTGTCTCGATGAAAAAAATCCTAGTGAGGTACCTACGTTGGCAGCAACATCGCTCTGACTAACACAATATGTGCATTATCCATTCAGTAATTCCCCTTTGCAAATCTACAACTGACTACACCATCACGCTGCCACCCCGACCCAACTCGTCGGAGTGAGACACATTCCATCTCTCTCTCCCGCCCGCCAGCGACATCCGGTCCTACCTACTCACCCACCTGATAGTAGACATGGCCAGCAAGACTACAAAATGGATGCGAGCCTATCAGCTCTTCTAAATTCTTCCAATAGAGGTAACGTCATTGCTGTTAGAACTGTCACAACAAGCACCAGACAGACCCGCGCAGATACTGTGTCGCTCTCATCGCGAATAAATCTCCGTTGATCATCACCAAGCCCGCGACCATACAGAGGGCCCGAAAACAAGGAAACGGCGCATGCGACAACGCGACCTCTGAAATGTCGTGGAGAAGAATGGTCTGCATAATTGGTATCTGGAAACGCCTGCCTTTTACCTGCGTGTCTGTGCCCGCTCCTCGTTACCTGTTAAAACATCGCTGTCACTTCTGTCTCACGCCTCCAGACACGAAGATGCGGGTGTGCGCGCCAAGTTCCTTTCCCAGCCTAAGCTATGGGGCGGGCATACCCACACCTCAGCTGCGCTGACATGATGATAATCCCTTTCTGCAGTCACCGTCTTCTTGACACGAAGTCCCAGAGGCTCATGCATAAGCAACTTCACAAGAACGGTTCAAACCCGATAGTTAAAATAAAATCCTCGGTCGAGGGCCGCATGCCCTTTGCGCCGCAACTCCGTTGTACTTTGCTTGGTCCCGCCAGAAGAAGTCAAATGAGTTTCGTCGCAAGACCGCGCAAAGGGTATGGATCCACGGGGGTATATTTCGTCGTCGATGCTCCGATCCTGCTCATTGCTCACTCACTCCACAGGCAGCGTCGGCTTCCCGGCATCGACAATCATCTGCTCGTCTATCTTTTGCTTCGTCTCGCCATACTCGACCCGCTTCCAGGTCGTGATCCTCCCGCCGTTCAGGTCGAGGTCGAAGATCCTGATCTTGCGGTGGAAGCCGCCGTACCCTCCGTAGCCGCCGAAGCCAGAGCCGCCGGCGTAGCACATCCAGAGCTCAGGCTTCATCGTGGTTGGGTTGGCAGACAGGGCGCAGTATTCGTTGGCGTGGTCGCTGTGATGAGTGTCAGTCTGCAGTCGCTGGGTGCGGGGCCATGAACACGGCGACTCACTGCCCGCAGCTGATCATGCTGACGCCCTGCTCGACCAGGGCATCACGGAAGCCAGAGTTATAATTCGGCGCTGTCACGCCTTCCCTCCACTCGCCCTTGTAGTACTGCTCAGGATCGCGGTATTCCGGCAGGGGAATGTGGATGAAGGCGATATTCAGGTGGAAATGCGTGTACTCCTTGTGCTTCTTCTTCAGGCCCTGCGCCGTCTGCCGGAACCAGTCGATCTGGTTTTTCTTGATCCAGTCGTAGCCCTTGAAGCGGCGCTCGTCGGGCGAGTAGGCGTGAGAGTCGAGCAGGTACACGGTCACGGCCGAGTGCTTTGAGCTGCCTTTTGCTAGGATCTCCACGTAGTAGTTGCCCACCCCGTCTATGTCGTCGGGCCCAGACTTGGAAAGAGAGTAGGGCAAGGTCTCGACCAGGGCCATCTGATTGGCGCGCGTCAAGGAGCCTGCTGCGCCCTCGTCGTCGTGATTGCCAAATATGGTGACATACGGCACCTTGTGCTTGATCAGGAGCTGCGCGTACTTGAAGATGGCCTGTAGAAGTTGTCAGTCAGCGCCTACGGCGCAGGTGCAACGCAGGGTCAAACTTACAGACTGTGCGTCCGGAGCGGTATCCCCATTGATCTGATCACCGCTCAAGACAACCAGGTCCGGCTTCTCGTCCTCCAGGACCCTTGTGACAAAATCCAGCGTCCTGGGATCCGCCTCGCACCTCTCACCCTCCGGGCTCTCCGGCATGGGCTCCCTGCAGACGCCGACCCCGGTGCTCAGGTGCATGTCTGACACCTGCATGATCTTGAACTTCCCGTTCTCTTTTACCCTCAGCTGCGGTTTGTAGGGGTCTTGGTGGCTGCCCCTCCTGACTGTGATGTGCGCCGAGGGTACCTTGGGGCCGGCATCCAGGAGCAGCGGGGTGCCCTTCTCAGGCATCTCCCAGCCGTCGCGTGCCTCGACAGCATCGTCGCCAAACAGGACATCGACGGCGGTTATGGTCCGTTTCGAATCGATGGCGACCTTCTTTGCTGATCGCTTGATCCACAGGCCGGCTTCCCTGGGCTCCCACCTCTCGTCGGCCTGGCCCTTCTTGTTGGTGCCAGGGTCGAGGCGTCCAACGGTGACGTCGATGATGACCTTGTCGTCCGAGGTGAGCTCCTCCTCCTTCTTCCTCCGCACGTGGATGTATGCGCTCGTGACCACCGTCTTGCCCAGATACAGGTCCTTCTCGATGCGGTGCCACACGTCCGGGTCGAGCCGGCAGGAGGAGAAGACGTTGATGGACGAGCATTTCTTTATGGTAATGTCGGTGATGAGGAGGCCGGCATGATGCTGGGGCATGTACCCATGGATGGCGGAGGGTAGGACGCGGAAGTTTCTGTCGAGGAAGAAGACGACGAGGAAGGTGACGAGGGCTGCCGAGGATACCTGGACAATCGTCCTGACCTGCGACGGGGGTTAGAAGATTGCAGCGCAGGCCAGCAGCAGCGCGGGACAAGGGGCCGGCTCGCTCACTATTCGGCGCGTCATGGTGTGAGGTGTGAGGTATGAGGGGCACTTGGGGGCAGCAGTCACCCAAGCTCGGCTGGTGGCATTGAAGTGGTCAATCCGAGGCAACGGGACGGGTGGGAGATAGCAAGGCGCGTTGCTTCCAGGGTTGTCGCGGTCAGCACCATGTCCGTGCAACAGGAAGGGGGAGACTAGAGCATTCAAGTACGTAGCAGCAGTATAGGCTGGGATGGTAGAGGAGACTGTGTGGGAGGTGGGTGGGCTTGGGAGAATGGTGGACGGGGCACGGTTGACGGGCACGGAGGAGGAAGAAGGACGGAGGCGGGCGGCGGGACGGAGGCGCGAGGGAACAAGGCAGCAAACCAGGATTGCTCATGTGGGCTGATGCCCTGCTGTGCTGTGCTGTGCTGTGCTGTGCTGTGCGGCCTGCCTGGCCTGCCTGGCCTGCCTGGCCTGACAAAAAAGTACGCAATCGCGAGCCACGCTAGCTCCCTTTGTGCTGGCATGGAGCTCCCCTTCCTCAGCATCACCGCCTGGGCAGCCTGGGCACCTGGGCACCTGGGCGGTCAGCAAGCAGTATTATTATCTGCCCAGCTACATACCCAGCTCATCTTGCACGTCAGGACTCAAAAGGGGGTCGCCAATCAGGGATCGCCCAGCCGGAAATCTGGGGTAGTGGGTTCACGTTTAACGCTGCCCGCCGGCCCGTGCAACACCGGCTCATCTCCGCAGCGGCTCCGTATTGGCTACGCGGAACTGCTTGACTCTCTCGTCAGATTTATTTATACTAACAACGTTGGAACTCTGCACTGCACGCTTCCGCACTCTGTCTGGTTCAACCCACCCTGATGTGTGAGGCCGTTTGCCAGGGCACAAACCAGGACCTCCTTGTTCCATAGCAGGAGGGCCAACCTGCACACTGCCTCTGGGTTCAGCCCTGCTGCCTTCACCAGCGAGCACATGAGGCTGTGTGCCTTGTTGGACATGGCCAGCGCGTCATCCTTCCCTCTGGAGGGCCAATGCTTCGGCATCCTGTCTGCTGGCTGGGTAGACAGCCCGACGCAAAGTGGCGTCTGTATCAGGGGGGGTGTTGCACGACGGGTCCAGCTCCAAGCTTCTCCCCATGGCAGAGAGGTCCCACGATTGAACCAGAAGCCCTCACACAATCGATCTACGGTCTGAAATGAGCAATCATAACGAGGGAACGCCCAGGCCAACGGGAGAGGACGTGACGGTGAGCCCACCTGGGAGCGCGTCCTCGGTGAGCAAATAGCCTGCAGCTCTACAGGGCCACGGGGAGAATTTCGATGGTACGGAAGATGGGCTGATCGTCGGCGCGCCTGTCCAGGAAGATGGTGATGAGCAGGAGGAGCGCGTAGTGCGCGCGCGGCTCAACGTGGCAATGCGAGTTGGCGAGGTTGAGGGGCTCCAGGGCAAGTGCATCGCCCAAGTGCATCGCCCAAGACGCATTCTTGTTTATGAGTTATGCCCTAGGGCTGATTTACTATGAATCCACCCCGTCGGTGCGTCTGTGTTCACCCAGGGTGTTGAGGGCGGCTGCCTTTTGACTTTGGCGAGGATGATAAGACCGGCGGGGCGGATGACTGGGGTGAGTGGCTCGGCTTCGTACAGACAAGCATCAAGTGTCGACAGGCAAGACAAAAGAGCCCCTGGAGACGGTCAGCCGTGCAGCAGTGACAGTCCCTCCGGGACGGCAATGGTAGGTTCATCGGCATGGCGCCGGGGCGTCGGCCGGCGCAAGTATTACGCCACGATGGACCAAGACACAAAAGGGGGCATGTTGGTTGAGGCTAAGCCTTTCTCAACGGCCGGCGCCAAGGCTGTCCATCCTTCAGACCCTCTAGTACCCCAGCACCTGGGCCACCGCGCGGCCTGCCGGTGTTGCAGATCGCATCAGCGTGGGAGGCACTCCCTGAAGAAGTCACGATGGTAAACTGACCCTGGGGACGCCGCTGGTCATGGATCCTCGGCCAGTGAGAAGCAAGCGAAGGACAGACACGCTGGCATCTCTCCTGTCTGTGTATTTTCCCCCGCTCAGTACGTCTAGAATTAGGCACTAGTTCAGACCGCATCAAATGACTTCTATCCTTTAATAGTCAAAGTGGTCGATGCGTGTCTCTGGGCCACTTTATATACCCCCGATGTCCCGGGCGGGACCAGTCCACAACAGGGAAGGTGGTGCGAGGATCGAGCCAATGGTCTTACACGGAACGACGCCTTGGCCGAGTCCAGCGCTGTCCGCAACCACGAGAGCTGGAAGAATCGCATCTCCCTAGGTGCTTGGGTAGATGGATGAAAGTGCAAGGCCTCTATCATAATTACCATGGTGTCTGGGGCATTGGAAATCCTGTATGACTCAGCATTGGGTACTCAGTAAGGAGGTCCCTAGCCAGCACTGTTTGTGAATTCAAAATCATTACCTGTAGCATACCTTAGGTAGGTATAATACCCAGGGGGCTACACCACACCTAGAGAGGGCTACGCTACACCCAGAGGGAGGGTTAGATGAACATGATGATTTCAAAGGCCCAACCGGTGCCGCATCTTTCGGATCAGAATGAGTCGGACGCCGGGGTCTCTAATGACCAGATGTCTGACGGCGATCCCATCATGGGCTTTTCAGACGGCCCAAGCGATGCGATTGATTTCCTGCTTCTGTTGTTTTGCCTCCGGGAATTCTGTCCATACAAGGTCCTGTAGGAATAGTAGCGTTGCAGGGAATCGGCTCCGTAGACTAGACTTGGCGCCCTCGGCCCTGGGCTGCAGCTACGCTATGAATACCATCATTGACCCCCACGCTTGACGACGTAATAACCCGTACGGGAAAGCCAGACCTGCATTGCTTGCTGTTGATTATTCATAACGTTACATTTCTTTGTGCACGTGGTTTCTTCTTCCTCACTCGGCATCTCCGTTTTATGCTCTTCGAGTCTAAACATCTGGACCTGCAGTTCAGACTCGTGGTTCCAGTCGTCCCAGCCACCTGGTTTTAGAAGCGGGTTTCATGGTAACATAACCAGCCACTGTTGGATCACCAAGGCAAGACTCGTCTTTGTCCCATTACACACAGTCACCAATATTTTGCAAGCTCCAAGTGGTCTTGATCAACTTGATTGCATTCTGTCTGCTTTCTGGCTAGGCCCTTTTCTGCCGGGCATGGCGTGGATGCCCGAGGCATCTATGTCGATACAGCCCAATTCAGCCTCAGCCCCGAGGCCTGCCGGCAACTCATGTCATTCTACCTAGGCGGCAGAAGCCGCCGCCGAGGGCCACAGCTGCCCGCTGGACAGCATGCGGGACACTGGGGTCCTCACCAATCGCATACGCCACGCGAGCGTCCTCTTGCCTGCCACATCGAGGTGCTTGAACATCTCGCACGGCTCCTGACACACCAGAACCGCCATGTCGATGAGGACAGCGCGGACGGCAGCCGACATGTCGCCCGATATACCCGCGAGGAGGTCCAGGGCGTTGATGTTGTTGGTGAACCGTGAGAGGTCGGCAGCGCGCTCACCCAGCCGGTGCGTGAACACTGGGTCGTCCACGGTCCTCTCCGCGATGCAGATGAGGCCCCACGCCTCAATAGGTACGCCTCACAACCTCGGCCGCCGTGAGCCTTTCATGGAGCAGCCAGACAGGCGCCCGCTTCGGGTATCTCAATTACTCGGGGATGATGACGATCTCGAGGTGGAAGTGCTGCGGTCCGAACGCGGGGCACAGCACCGGCGGCGGCTGCTCCTCTCCGCTGGGGAACGTGTGCACGGCGGCCGGGTCGGTCGTGGGGGACAGGGCTGCCTCTAGCCGCGAGTTGATGTTGTGGTCCGCCTCGTCCAGCATGGTGCCACGGAGCAGGGTGCGTGTCGTAGCGGTACTGCTCCCTCAGCGGGCCGACGAGCACCTCCTGGACGTCCAACAGGGGCATTATCCCCGCTCCGTCGTCAGTGTGGATCAGCTCGGGCACCGGCGATGGCCTCATCGCGGCCTCGATCGCCTTGCGGCTGGACCACGGCATGATGCTGGCGAGCTCGGCACGCTCTGACACGTCAGCAGCTGCTGATAGATGGCATCGGCGTGGTGGTGCGCCATCAACAAGGCTACCGTCGGCCCTTGGCCCTCGTGCAGGTGCACGTGGTCCGCGTCCGGTTCGCCGCCTATCGCGGTCAGCCGCTCCTCCAGCCTCGTACTGATTATCTTGAAGGCCGCTTGTTCCCATACGAGGACCCTGTGTGCGGTGCGGCCGAGCCCATCGCCCTCTAGCTTATATGCCCTAGTTTGGTGGCCGGTGGGGTGATCGACGACGGTGTCTAGGTCACCCGACACGGACACCATGGGGCATCGAAACCCTTCCGTCTCGGCCCTGCTCTCGAAGCGCTCGATCATGTCGAGCATGGCCTTGGTGTCGGCGCTGGACCTGGTTTTGCGGTCTGCGTCGAGCAGCAGGATCTGTGTCTCGTCGGCAAGGTTGTCTGCCCAGTCGGCAAACGCCGTGAACTCAAGCCTGTTTCCCTTCTCCTCGTACGACCTGACAGCCTCCTGGTACCTCGAGGCGGCGATCGATACGTCCGCGAGGCAGTGCATGAGGTACCAGATGGCCACTGGCGTGGCCCCCTGTCCGTCGCTGGCCGATGCCGCGGCCCTGAAGGCGTCGGTGATGGCGCTGACCCTGTCGTGCGTGCTGATCCTCTGACGGTATACGTGAGCAAACACGAGCTTCTCGTGACTTGTCCTGTTCCAATGTCGCATTGCGAAATTCTCGAGCGACCGTCCAGGCATTGATCAGATCGGGCCCGTTGGGGACCATTGAGAATGTCGCATCGCCGTGTCCCCGTCGGCATCCCTTGGTAAGTCCTTTCGACGATAGTGGACCTGGGGCCTGATCCTCCCATCAGGATACTGCTCCAGGATTTCCTCCCACATCATGAATTGCAGTTCACCGGGCGGCATGTCCCCCAAGGCGAAGACTTGATTGCGCGACAAGGTCGCGGATGTCCTGCCTCTCGAGATCCCGCTTTGTGTACGACCACATCCCCTCCAGTACATTCAGCGGCTCACCGTAGAGGAACGTCCGGGAATATTTGATGGCAATGGCGATCGGGCACAGCTCGGCCTTGAGAACCCGGCAAGGGGGTTTCCTGCCCCCCCCCCAGGGCGACGCGGTTGAAAAGGCTGTTCAATGCCACTTTCAGGTTCGCCGTGTTACCAGATTGCAGGGCGTCCTCGTACTTCATGACGAGCTCACATTAAAGTGACGCCTTGGAGCGCCCCTTTCCCGGGTCTAACCTCGTGTGGCCATCAAGGGCGTGGCCACCGAAACCCTTCTCCTGGTGCGGCGTAGAACAATTATGCACCGGGCAGATGATCGTTGTCCCGTCCCTCGAGGGCCTGTGATAGTCCTCGGTCTGGTGCGCATCCGACGGGCAAGCCTTGCACCATTCCGAGTCAGGGAGCTCCTCGACACGCTTGCGCTGCACCTCCCTCCCTCGTCCCCAGCTCGAGGCTCAAACGGGTACTGGAGAAGCCGTCGTCGGCCGCACGGGCGCGTTCCGCCTTCCACCTCCTCAGCCGGCGGCATGGGACTGTCTGCCCCGGCCGTTGTCATTACCCGCTCCTGCTCCTTGAGCGAACCTCGAGCTTGCCAATCCGGGGCGCTGCGAATGCCGCTGCTGGAACCCACGTTACCCTCCTGATCTGTGGGGTTTGCCTGTTGGCTGGTTGTCACCAAGATTAGTCGCTGTCCCTGGGCAGGTGTCGTGTTAGGGGTGTGAGCCCCGCCTTGACCGCTTGGTGCAGACATTCTGACTTCGCAGACCCTGAACGAGCAAGCCGTCCAAGGCCTTGATAGACTGTCGTACCTCATTAGGAAATGTGACATTCAGCGCGAGGATCGCTCATTTGTGGCGTGAGGTAGGGGTGGGGGTGTTGACTTACAGGTCGGTGTTGGTGAGAGAAGGAAGGAAGCCAAAACAACAGACGGCAGTTTGTGAGCTTATGTTTTAGGTCTGCCCGCCGATTGGGGAAATACGTGGGGCTTTATTCACCTCGAAAGAGGGGTACTCGGGCGTCCGGTCTCATACAACTTCACCAGGCACCAGAGGAGGGCTTTCTGTCACCGAGCTAGTTGCGTCGTGGGCCCTGGCCTGCTTGGGTGGGCAGTCATCCCCCTGCTTCGACAAGCACCATTCGCTTTGCAATTCAATAAACGTCTTCGCCCGGGTATCTACTCTATGGTTCAACAACGATCCGTAGCGGTGGCCTGTATGGCTAGATGAGCGGTTGCAGGGACTCTTGGCGAGCCTTCTGCCCACTAGGAAAACATTAGCACTGCTCCTGTATTGGTAGTTTTCTTTCACCAAAGATACTGCTTGCCAGTATGTTACATATTCGTTGGCCAGAATGCCAACGAGAAAAGCCATAATAAGGGTATCTAGAGCCCGACAGAGCCGAAACATCACCACTCAAACAGTCATTCACAGCTAATCTGATCCTTCAGTACCGTCACACATCAGTCGAGGCCGAGCCATCAAGAGGCCTAGCGGTCGCCCCCCCCCCCCCCAAGAAGTTGGCCAAGGCAGCTCAGTCCTGGCCCTCGATGACCATTCCAAGAGCATTGGGCACGCCGACCAATATCTTACCCCTTGGCACCCTTGCGTTCTTGACCGTCATGCACCCGAAGACGTTCAACTCCCTGAGATTTGGGCAGCTGCGGAAGACGCTGCCCACGACGTAGTCGTTGACCTCCTCACAGAAGCTGATCTCCAGGGATTTGAGCTCCGGATATATCCTGTCGAGGCTGAAGACTTCATCAAATGCCTGCCTTGAGATGTGGCGGCAGGCGTGCACGTTGAGCTTGTGCAATGTCTTGCCAGAATGGGCCATCAGGGCCTTGAAGCCCTCAGAGCACAGACCGATGCCATCCGGGTTTTCGCGGGGCTTCTGCGAGTCGACCTGTCGACACTTCTGAAAATCGATAAAGGTGAGGCCCGGGTTGCGCCAAGCAGTAAAGAGGCGCGCAAAACCGGCATCGGTCATCACCTCGCTGTCGGTGATGCGCAGCTTGGAGAGGCTGTGGCAGTTGGTGTGGATGGCGTCGAGGACGGTGTTGTCCAGTTCAGGCGTGCACCGGAGCGACAGCGTCCTCAGGCCGGCACCGATGCTGCTCAAAACCTCGACATAGATATCAGAATGCACATGGTTGTGGAGATGGATGCTCAGGTGCTGAAGCTCCTTCAGGTGGGCCAGCTCACGGATGCCGTCACCGCTGACCTGCTGGTTGTTGTAGACTTTGAGGCGTTTGAGCCCCAGGGCAGATGTCCTGAGTGTGGTCATACACTCGTCGTCGAAGTGCTTGTCTGTGTAGTAGATCTGGAATCTCTGCAGCGACTTGCCCTTGGTAGTCAGGTACTTCTTCCACATCTCGGCGCTCAGGAGATTGGCACCGTGGATATACAAGCCCTCAAGCTCGACCTTATCCCGCGAGAGCAGGTACTCCATGACCTCATCCTTGAAGTGGATTGCGTTTCGGATCTTGAGGTTCTTCACACCGGGGGACATCTGGAAGACCCGCATCAGGTCATCACTGCTCAGCTTGGCGCCATCATAGATGGAAACCTCGTGGGCGGTCGGCTGAAGGAAGAGATTGAGGGTGCTGGGATCGACCAGACGCTTCTTTGAGAGCATGCGGGCAATCTTGTCAATAATCTGCGGGGGCATCTCGCCCAGGTCGTCTGCGAGCTCGATGTTCCTGGCGAGAGTCTCGATGCAGAGACTCATGAGGCTCTTGGCACCGAGCGCATAAGTGCCGTCGAGGAGGTTGCTCTGGGTCTTGCGGCGGCGACCAACGGCACCGCCGGACGCTGCAGCCGCCTTCTTCTTCTTGGCTGGGCCCTCCTCCTTCTCTTGTTTCTTGCCGCAGGGGTTACAAAGGAGACCGCCGTCCGGGCCGGCACGAGAGTAGGGTGTGACGGTGAAGCGCACGCTGCAAAGCTCGCAATTCTCCATCTGACCCGGGGCAGGGGCGCGGCTCCTGAGCAGCTCATTGACCAGGTCATCCTCGTCATCCGAGCCTTGCAATCGCTTCTTGCGCTTTTGGAAGCGCTTGGAGGCCTTGATCTTCTCGATGGCCTTCTCCGTCTCCTGCTTGCGCTTCCCGGCCTTCTTGGGGTCCTCCTGCGCAGCGTCGGTGCCACTGGCGCCCTCTTGAGCACCACTGGCGCCGTTTGCCGTGGCGTTCGAGGGGCCCGAGGCGGCCTGGTCATCCTCGGCCTGCGCCTGCTGTCTTCTCCGCTGATGGTCGATGCGGATCTGGTTTGCCGAGATGTTGTGGGATGCCAGAAAGTCCGTCAGAGCCGACTGAGGACCTGGTGACGGGGTTAGTGCCTGTGGTGCATCGAGTGTGGGGCAAGCAGCAGTCACCTACCTCTAATCGACCGTCGGGGCTGTGGACGGGCATCCTGGCCACGGTTCTCATTGGGCGCACTCCTGGACCTCTTGGTTAGCTGGTGAGCGCGTGGTGGCGGGGTGAAAGGGGGATGCGAGCATTTTGGTTTACAAGGCCAGATAGATTACCACTGTCAGACGCGACGGGCGGGAAGGGAGAATGTGTCGACCGGATCAGCTGGAGAAGATGGCAACAGGCTCAGTAGCTGACAGACGATACACGGGAGACACCGCGGTCTGTTCCGCCAGATCGGGGCAGATCGGGGGGATACAGGAAGTCAACCGAATAGTATTCGGGAAAATGAGCAACGAAGAGTACCGAAGGGGGGAGGATAAAAAGGCCCCTTCTCACAGGAGGAGTGTGTTGTTGAAAATCACACAAAGGCTGGGCTCACGGGGTGGCAAAACGTGAATGTGCTTAACTAACAAGCAGGCGAAGCGGCCAGACCCTTGGGCCACTTTAACTTTATCCCAGCAGGCAGGGACAGCTCCAAACGCGCTGTCCCGTGCTCGCCAAACCGCAGCGCTTTACACTACTCCGTAGACCCGTGGAAAACCACTTTATACCCCTGCCGGGCCCCTGCCGGGCCCCTGCAAGCTTCCCCAGCCTTACTCGATCTTGCTGTGCATGCTCTTGTGTGCCTGGTGGCGCCCTTTCCTCTTCAGCTGACAACGCGCCCGAGTTTGGCGATTTCAATTAAGCACGTCTGAGGTGGCAAAGGGAGCTAACCTTCGGCCTTTTCTTTGTCACGCCCGCGGCCTTTGGAGCCGTGAACATCCCTTTCGTTGACAACACCACCTCTCCCTCTCCTCTTCGACATCCCCTTGTCTGCTCTACACCCCGCCAGGCTGGGGCACTGGAGAGACCAGTTGACTGCTTCTTGCAGCCAGGACTTGCATCCACGCAAGTCCCCAGATCGCAGAACGCCCCGCCCTCTGCACGTTGCACCCAGCTGCCCCGCCTCGAACGGTAACATCACCTCTGTTTAACAACATCAGTGACCACGATGGCACGAACCAGAAGGTCACTCGCCGCCGAAGCCGCCGACACAGGTATAATGCCCACTTCTCCTCTGGTAATCGAGGACCACAGGCCTAAACTAACACCAAATCCCAGGCGAGAATGCGCAGCCCACTCGGGCCAATTCGTCTGCATCTGCGTCTGCGTCTGGAGCACCGGGTAATTCTCTGCCAGTCAAGCGTGGCCGTGGCCGTCCTAGCAAGGCGTCCTTGGCTGCGGCCGCTGCCCACAACGAGTCACTGTCTTCTCTCGGGACTTCGACATACTCGTCTGCCGACTCAGCCTCGGGCTATTCAACCCCATTGACCAGCAATGTCACCACGCCTGCTCCGGTCGACCATGCGAAACCGGTCTCGACTCGGTCCACTCGCTCTGGCAACCTCGACGTGGTCACCCCAGCGGCTAAGGGCCGTGCCTCCACCACCAAGTCCAACCTCAAGACCGACAAGAAACCAATGGCCACTTCCTCCAGGGCCACACGAGCAAGCCGATCCCTTGTCGTTCCTGACAGTGACGAGGATGGTCTCATGGATGCATCTCCCATCGACTGGCGCGTTCGTCACGACGAGGAGGTTGCTCGATCGCTCCAGGCCGAGCTCAACCGGGAGCTCGACGGTGACCTTGTTGATGACGAACCTGAGGAGCAAGCCGCAATTGGTTCTGACAGCGAGGACTATGCCGCGGCCGACCCAAAGGGTAAAGGCAAGGCAGTGGCTACACGGCCAGCCTCTGGCGCTCGAGCCGCATCCAAGAGGCGTGCTATTCAAGACTCGGACATGGAAGATGGTGAGGATTTGGAGGACGACGACGACTCTGACTTTGCCGACCTTGCACCCCCAATCAAGAAGCAGAAGACCGCTGTTAGAGGCCGCGGAAGACAAGCATCTGCAAAGGGCAAGAAACCAGCTGCTCCGGTTCTATCTGACTCGGACGAAGACTTGCCTTGTAGGTCACCCCCCGGCTCTTCCCTCGTCAATAACATTCTGCTTCCTATTTGACCTGTCACCACCGTGATCATGACCCCCACCTCTATCACACTGGGGCACACATTGCCACACCCGTTGGGATTGTCTGCTGACTTTTACCCAGTGAGTAAGCGAGACACTGGCCGTCAGGTCGCATGCAGATCCGGCGCGGCTCAAGATATCACTCCAGGACTTGACGAAGCTACTAGTGACGGCTCGGTTTTGAGTGATGACGGATCCGCAGATTTCCTCGCGTCAGACCTCGATAGTGACGATGCTGACCCTTCGGCTGCGATGAATGATCAGAGTAGAATCCAGGCCATCTCGCGACGCCGTCGCGGTTTCGGCGCCTACACCAACCGCAAGAGAATCAGGACGGGCAGGCTCCAACTTGAGGAGAACCATCCCACCCTGAGGACCATGTGGGATCGCCTCAGGGACATGCCGGCCCTCAAGGCTGGCAAGGCTGCCCAACCAAAGTCCATTTCTCGGCTCCTCAAGCCCTTCCAGCTCGAGGGCCTCGCCTGGATGAAGGCAATGGAACAGACAGAGTGGAAGGGAGGCCTCCTCGGCGACGAAATGGGATTGGGGAAGACGATACAGGCCGTGTCACTCATCATGTCCGACTATCCGGCCAAGCAGCCTTCTCTCGTCCTGGTGCCGCCCGTAGCTCTTATGCAGTGGGTTTCTGAGATCGAGTCCTATACGGACGGCACCCTGAAGACGCTCGTCTACCACGGCACGAACGCCCAGGTCAAGGGCAAGACGATGAAGGAGTTGAAGAAGTTCGACGTCATCATCATGTCGTACAACAGCCTCGAGTCAATCTATCGCAAGCAGGAGAAGGGCTTCAAGAGGAAGAACGGCCTGCACAAGGAGAAGAGTCTGATCCACGCCATCCAGTTCCACCGTGTCATCCTTGACGAGGCCCACTGCATCAAGACACGTACCACAATGACCGCGAAGGCGTGTTTTGCACTAAAGGTCGACTATCGGTGGTGTCTCACGGGGACCCCGTTGCAGAATCGGATTGGTGAATTCTTCTCGCTGATCCGCTTCCTCAACATTCGCCCCTTCGCATCCTACTTCTGCAAGAACTGTACCTGCGAGTCGCTCGAGTGGACCATGAACGAGGATCACCGCTGCACCCAGTGCAACCACAATGGCATGCAGCACGTGTCTGTCTTCAACCAGGAGCTCCTCAACCCGATCCAGCGGTACGGCAATATGGGCCCTGGTGCCGAGGCCTTCCGAAAACTCCGTCTGATGACTGACCGCATCATGCTGAGGCGCCTGAAGAAGGACCACACCAACTCTATGGAGCTTCCAGTGAAGGAGATATATGTTGACCGCCAGTTCTTTGGTGAGGCCGAGAACGACTTTGCCAACAGCATCATGACGAACGGCCAGCGCGAGTTCGACACCTATGTCGCCCATGGCGTTCTCCTCAACAACTATGCCAACATCTTCGGCCTCATCATGCAGATGCGACAGGTGGCCGATCATCCTGATCTGATCTTGAAGAAGAATGCCGAGGGCGGGCAGAACATCCTGGTCTGCTGCATCTGTGACGAGCCTGCGGAAGAAGCCATACGATCTAGGTGCAAGCATGACTTCTGCCGATCCTGTGCGAGGAGCTATCTCAGCTCGCAAGACCAGCCGGACTGCCCTCAGTGCCACATCCCGCTCTCCATCGACCTGGAGCAGCCCGAGATCGAGCAGGACGAGGCGTTTGTCAAGAAGTCTTCGATTATCAACCGTATTAAGATGGAGAACTGGACGTCATCGTCCAAGATCGAGCTGCTCGTTCACGAGCTGCACAAGCTCCGGTCGGACAAGGCTACCCACAAGTCCATCATCTTCAGCCAGTTCACCACCATGCTCCAGCTGATCGAGTGGCGGCTGCGTCGCGCGGGAATCACCACGGTGATGCTGGACGGTAGTATGACTCCGGCTCAACGCGCGGCCTCCATCGATCATTTCATGAAGAATACCGAGGTGGAGTGCTTCCTTGTCTCGCTCAAGGCGGGCGGAGTTGCCTTGAACCTGACAGAGGCATCGCGCGTCTTCATCGTTGACCCGTAGGTTCCCACGCCCTCCCGCAAAACCTCATCTGCTAATGACTTTGTTTAGGTGGTGGAACCCGGCTGCGGAGTGGCAGTCTGCTGATCGCTGCCATCGCATCGGCCAGACACGCCCTTGTACTATTACTCGCCTCTGCATCGAAGACTCTGTGGAGAGCCGGATGGGTGTGTATTTCCTCTGGGTGCTATCCAAAGCATGGCCGCATTCCACTAACAATGTATCCAGTTCTACTTCAGCAGAAGAAGGCCAGCATGATTCATTCCACCATCAATAACGACGACGCGGCCATGGAGTCACTGACACCAGAGGACCTCCAATTTCTCTTCCGTGGAAATTGAGAACTGCAGCCTCATCGATCTTTGACGGAAACGTGGCCGTCACCTGAATGGCGCGACGACTTTTGCGAGATGCCCGCGCTTGTGGGACCGAGAAGATCCGCCTCAAGTCACTGCCTCACTTTGATCCGAGGTTTTGCTTTCCTTTTCCCTGTTTCCGTACATCTTATACAGCTCATGGCGGAGGTGTCGTTGAGAAGATAGGGATCCTTGCTGCCCTTTGATGCTGCTATGAGGCGGCCACCATTACGACGAAAATATAGTGGTCTGGCGTTAAGAGACAAGGCGGAAAAGGGGTGCGAGCCTTCCGTGCGCACCATTACTGGTTTGCGTTTCGGGAGTTGATTCTCTTCTAATCGGAGTTTTGTCAATACTCTTAACCCAGGACGAGGATTTAGTCTCGGCCTTCTCCAAGTCGTCTAGAAGCAGACCTGTCATTGGTCATCTGCTTGCTTGTAGCCGCCCATACTGAGATAGCTCTTCCTCAAGGAAATAGACCCAAAAGCTTATGTGTATATCCGGGTGCTTGAGACTACTAGTCTAGAGTCCCTGGACTTGGTATATAGCCCAGGAGAACACATGGACAAAGGTACCCTTGACTCTCAGAGATATTGGGCTATTCCGCACCATAGTCAGCTCGATTGTTCTCTCGTGGCTAGACTGAAGTCACTACAACACTAATTAAATATGGTGGTCGCGTCACGCGCCGCCCCGGTCTAGGATTGCCCTCCGTCCCTCTCCCTCCCAAGCATCACCTCAGCCTCGCGCATCTCCATCCTCTCATCAAGCATAGCACCCATCTCGTCGTCATTATCAGTACCCTCATCAACCGCACCCAGGTCATCATCGTCGTCGTCGTCCTCCTCATCCTCGTCATCCGCGGCTCCGTCGAGCCGCGAGGCCACGCTCCCGCCGCCCTTGGTCGACGCGGGCTTCCTCTTCTTCTCGAAGTCCTGCTTGTGCGCCTCGGCGAGCATCTGTACTATGCTCCTCTTGCCCGCGGTGGAGGCGCGCCTCCGCATCCGCAGCGAGTCCTCGCCTGTCGGCCGCCCCTCCTCGGCCGCGCCTATGGCAGCGGCGCCGGGCAGCCCTGGCCGGGATGCGCCCGAGGCCGAGCCGGAGACGTCGACGCCGGTGGATGTTGCGCCGCTCGGGGGGATGTTATCGGTGCCGCCGGCCGGGACGCTGGCCCTCGCCGAGGCCGGGGTGAAGGCAGGTTGGTCGTCGGCGTCCTGCGGCCGCTTCCCGCCGGCGGCCGCCGAATCCGAGCTGACCCTCGCGCTCGTGAGCTCGGGGATGCCGGTTTCGAGGTGGTAGGGCAGGGGCACGTCCCTGGAGGCCTTGTACTGCGCGACGTTGGAGCAGTGCTCGTTCTCGACGCGGAGGAGGGTCCATATGCCCCTACGTGTGACCTCGGCCAGGCCGATGAGGAAGGAGGCGATGCTCGAGTGCTGCGCGTCGTGGGTGAAGATGGCGTAGAAGATCCAGTTGAAGCGCAATATCGGGTCGAGTGTCATGATGAGGTAGTAGGGCCAGCGGGACTTGAGGGCTGTGATGTCCCGCAGGAAGCGGTGGCGCGCGTGGGGCTGGACCAGGCTGAAATCCATAAAGATGTCCCAGAAGGCTGAAGAGAGCGCGCGTCAGTACGGGTTGTGAAAAGGGCTGCGGCGAAGTCGATCATTATCTGGTATGCTTGACATGCTGAGTTGATACTCACCGGTGTAGAACCCATTTATCGTCGAGAACGCAATAAAGAGGCCCAAATTTCGGTTTGTGCCGTTTATACGGTAAACACTCAAGAATACACCGGCAAGTATAGACGCTGTGTATTTGCCGCCATTGACCAAATGGGGGAAAACGTTTCGGGTATCTCTGTAACGTCGAATGCACTGAAGAAATCGCCAACTATTTGTGTGCTGCGGTCAGCCGGCGCCCAGATAGAACAGTGTGTGCCGTGAGGTCTATACGCAGATAGTGACTGATGTACCGGCCCAGTTGTGGTCGCACAGATCTTGTTATTGTTTCTGTAGGCATGTGCGGAGAGACCTTGGGCGGAGCATAAATACAATGGGAGGCACCTACATAGGAGGCAGGCAGGCGAAGAAGCCCAGCAACCGCGAGTGGTTCGAGTTGCACTGTTGCGGTTCATCCCAGGAGTGGGCATAGATGCAGAAGAAGAGCTCGATATTCTGGGCGCCGGTCAGGTCTGTACCCTCGGCGGAGGACGGGAATAGTACTTACACACATCGCGTAGGTCAGCGAACAATACATGTCTCCCAGGAAGAAGTCTCGAAACTCGACGGGGTACAGGCCAGCAAAGAAGAGACGCCACTGGAGCTGGTCAGTATCGTACCAGGCGGAAGGGCCGATAACTGGGGGCAGGCCAGAGGGACCAAACTTACATGGGAGTAGAGGAACCACCTTCGGGCCTTGTGCCAAAATATCGGCGCTGGCATGAACAGAATCAAGATGGTGATGGATATGAGCAAGACAGGATAGTATATATACATGGAGTCAGATCCATATCTTGTGAAGTTCAGCCAAAAGAACAACCCAAACAGGAAGAGGAAGAAGCTGGGGAACTCGGAGAGCTGCCTCCAGTCCAGGTGGTTCCGGGGGTCGAATTCGAATATGAAAGGGTAATTTATGCGGTTGGCAGTCCATATCTTGCAGTTCAGGCAGAACGTGCTGAACAAGAACAGCATCAGGAAGTAGCCGCCGTAGATCTGCATCAGGTAGGCTGTTTGTGTCCTCAGGTCGCCGTCCTCGTCGAAGAGAAGTTGTGCACCCTGCACGAGCCCCTCGATGGACAGGACCGCGCCCACGCCGATCAGGAGCCCATTCCGGAATGCGCTGCCGGACTCGTCACGCTTCTTCCTGGTCAGGTTGCGGAGCTTTCCTGCGGCGAGCTTGTGGTTGCCGCGCTCAAAGTACCGGGCATAGAGGTCCTCGACTGCCTGAAGGTGGCCGTCTAGCACGTCGCTGTTGACGAACCAGCTCTTGTTGACCTTTTCGTTCATGTAGCGGTATGGCGGCCGCGCGTGCGTCGCCTTGTCGTACTTCTTGTTGAGTTTTCTGAAGGCGGTCCTGTTCAGGAGTGCGTAGGATTTTAGGAGCTCAAGGCCTCGGTAGAACTCTTGCAGTGCCAGCTTGAGTTTCCTCTTGGCCGTGCGATATGGCACCTCATTCTCATCTGCCCGACGGGCGTAGTCGCGTCTCTCGTCTGGGTTCGCCCCAGTGTGACTTGGGGTCTGGGGCATCTTCTGAAGTGCCTTGGAGTTTGGGCCGGGCTTGAAGAACTTGGCCTTCAGGGGATCAAGCATGGGCAGGGGTCCCGTGCTGCTGCTGCCTCCGAAGCCCTCCTTCGCGTCGTGACCGTTTGGCTCGCCGTCACGCCTGCGGCGCTTAGCCTCAGCGATCTCGGAGATCCTCCGGTTGCGCATCTCGTGCAGCTGCTCGCGGAGCATGGCCAGCCGCTTGCCGGCGTGGTCCTCCTTCTGCCGGTAAAAGTTCTCGACCTTCTGTAGCTCACTGTCGAGGAACTCGAAGAACTCCCTCTCCTTCTCGCGGACCTCGTCAAAGGCGTGCATGTCGTACTCGCCTCGTGAGCGGTACCGCTCCAGCGATGGCCCGGCCAGGGAGAACATCCTCCGCAGCCTCGCCCGGGGGCTCTGCACATCGCCCGGGGTGGGGTTGGGAAATGTAGCGCCCA
This sequence comes from Stenocarpella maydis, assembly GCA_002270565.1. NCBI lineage: Eukaryota > Fungi > Ascomycota > Sordariomycetes > Diaporthales > Diaporthaceae > Stenocarpella > Stenocarpella maydis. The sequence goes on from NQMI01000128.1 coordinate 45,925, forward strand.
CGGCGGAGGGAAAGCGGCCAGGCATGGGGGCGCGGGCAGCTGCGGCGCCTGACTGCGACCCTGCCCCCGACGCCGTGCGGTCGAGAGCAAGGCGGTGGGCTGAGGACCCCGAGTTCACGCGGGGCGTTCCCGGCGGCCGCCGGCCGTAGCCGCTGCTCGTATTGGAGGGCACCTTCATGGCGGGGGCCGGGAGCTCAAAGGGGTGGCCCGGCTGGCCCGGCTCGCTGGTGAGGGCGGGATCGTGGTCCGGAGGGGTCGGGACAAAGCTACCGTAGCGCATGTCCGACTCGAGGCCCTGCATCAGCCCCTGGCGCTCGCCGGCCACGGGGGCAGGCCTCTTGATGGGGATCGAGCGCGGGCTCAGGCCCATGGGCGCAGGGCTTGTACGCAGGGGGTCTACGCCGTCCTCGGCAGCCACCGGGTTGGCAGAAGCGGCGGTCTTGAACGAGGCTGAATCAGAGTGCAGCTGGTCAAGCCTCGCGGGGACCCTGGTGGACGAGGCGCCATTGGCGCGGCTGATGGCCCTGGCGACGGCCTTGATGTGCTTCTTGCCGGCCTTGTAGTTGAGGTACTTGATGCGCCATTCTGGGCCGGGGTCAGCCGTGGCCTCGACAGTCAACAGTGCTCAGTCGTGACACAGTGGCACGGCAGCGGGCTCACCTGGCACCATCTCGCGCTCGAGCTCCTTTGCGAACTTCATGGTGACGTCAGGAGCAGCAGCTCGAGGCTCCGCGGCATGGTTGCAGTTGGTGGCATGCACTCGGGCAGACGAAGGGCAGGGCGTGTTGGCGCGGGCCAATGGTGAAGACGCGATGGGGTTATGGGCTGTATGCCCGGTATACTCGGTATGCCTGGGCCGTGCGGTGTGATGGCGGTATTGTTGAAACAAGACGGTCCGACGGTCCTAGGCATAAACAACACTAGGCCATCGAGAACAATGTGCTCCCAGCGACAGTAGACCAGATGCTCCCAGGAGGTCGGTCGGTCAGGCTCCGTCACCGTCCAACGGCGGCAAACCGATAATTTGGTAGTCTAGCAATCCGTGCCTGTATTTCAGGGAGGCCAATGAGAGCTGCGTCTGCAGCCACGCCGGCCCCACATTGTGCACATGCCCGCGCGTCGAGGTCGGTCTGGCAGTCTCCCAGCTGGCCAGAACAATGCGAGGATCGGCGCCAGACGTCGGCACTCTGGCCCAAGATCCCAAATGAGGCTCAAAACTAACTCTCGTCTCCCGGTATGCGTCAGCACCGTAGCTGCCTATCTCGACCACGCCTGCTCTCCATCTTGTTACCACGCCAGCCTGGGGGACAGAGCAACGTTGCCTAGTGTCGCTAGTCTAGCACCTCCCACAGGCCCGCAGCCTAGCGTGGAAATGGCACGATACCAAGTCCGGCTTCACCTGTTTGCTCTCGATAGACCGTGCGACTGATGCTTCCAGAAAGCACTATTCGCCTCTGGGCCACCCTTTACGCTGGCGTCGGCGGGAAACAAAAAAGTGATCCCAACCGCTTGTTCCTGGCGGGCAGGGGCCCACTGCTTATCCCTTGGACATTTGACGGCTCCAGGAGGTTGCTGTCCGTCGCTAAGTCGCGATTGGTACGTCAAGATGGCTTGCCCACGCCGCTTCTGCGCCTGCAAGCACTCGACTCGGCCGAGACCCATGGCGGAAGGAGCCAGGGCCCCGGGGAACCCAGAAGAACCTTGGAAATCCGGCGCAGCGCGATTTTTATCGCCATGGGCAGCCGCCCCCGCGTGGGCGCCGGATCGAGATGTAGAAGCGCTATCGGCAGTGCAGTATGGGGCTATTCCAAGATTAGTGTGTTGTTTGGTCCGGTGCATGGTCCCGATGTCACCTTGGAGTTTCGAGTGTCAGAAAATGAGCCCATACTGCGCGGCCCGGTGCTCCCAGGTCCAACATTTAAGAGGTCTGCGCGTATGGCTTGGCAACTCCAGACCCGATCCTATGGAACCTCACCGACCGGGTGAGGTTCGGTCGAGACCTGCCAGCCTCGTGACAGCCTCACAGGTTGGGGATGCGCACGCCTCCCCTCCACAGCATTTCGGTTCTGCGGTCCCAGCAGTTTGTGCCCTTGATCGGGAGCATCGCCGTTGATCGTTGAGTTCTCACATACACCGGGCCATTTGCTCCGTCGCCGTGACAGTATTGGAGCCATAGCCGCTGCACGTCTCTGAGCTTATCCATGCTCCACTGCGTCCGTGGTAGCAATCGGTCCCGATGACCTGTTCCGGGAGGCCCCGAGGCGGCCGTGCTGCCGAAGAAACCGACCCAGTGCACATGGTGCAATTCGATGCGGCTCACCTCAACAGGAGGGCTAGGGATGGCGTCGATACAGTCCGCTACCGGGATAAAAGCAGGGGTGCGGTCTTCAGGTAGACCAAAGCGGATGCTCCAGAGATTGAGCGACCCGGGACGCAAGGGTGCCTGAGCTGCTCGGGTATGACACGGCAGATATCTCGCAAACGACTCAGGCACGTTGTCGATCATTTCTGTGAGGCTATATTGAGAGCTCGTAGGAAAACAGTCGAAACTCAATTTCGATAAGGTCCATCCAGGTGCACCGCACCCCAGCAGTGACCCCCAGCCATTGTGGGCCGAGGCCATGATAGCTTGATCAAAGATGCTGGCGTCCAATCGCGAGTTTTTTAACGTCACATGGGTGGAGTGAGAGACAACGGGCAGGTACCGGTACATTGGGATACCTTGGTTCTGGGCCCGCGCTCCGGCCCATCGGCAGAGAGAGAATGGGAGTCTGAAATGGCCGGGCTTTTCTCCGGAGATGGGCGGGCTGACCTGCATGCGTCCTGCTGCAGGCTGGGCGTCGCGTCGCTGGAGCAGGAGCGAAGCCTGCATGCCCTGTGGTTGCGCTGCATTGGGACGATGCCCTCCCTCCGAGTTCTGGCCCTCTCGTAGCCAACAAAGCAGACTCGGGGTGCACTGCTGTGAGGGGCTGCAGCTTTGTGGTTTCGGCTGCCCACGACGCTTCCGAATCGGGAGTAGACGAGATGAACCGTGTAAGCTGAACGGCCCGCCGACTGCATGCGCTGTGCATGGGTTACCATCAACCGATGATGTGTACATAGTATTCGCTGCTGTGTCATACCCACAATTCCTGTCATCCAGGTGCTGACATTGTGGCCTGATCATGCAAAGTCAATATAAGAAATGCAGCTCGTCTTATAATATGCCAACACACAATGCAGTGTGATGGGATTCTGAACTCTCCGACCATCAGTCTTACACAAGATATTCTGCGAGGTTGATGTTGCATGCCCGTGATCAGCGAAGTACGCGAAGAACCAGTCTTGACCCCTCCAGCCGGAGGTGGAGGTGACGATAATATGACAGGCACATTATGAGGTAGCTCAAAGATACTCGAGTCCGGGATGGAAGAAGGTAGGCGTGAGGTTAGAGAGGACTCGATCATTGCGCGGTTTCTCGGCCCTGACCTGAGCGATGGTACCGGAGCCCCTGCGAACCTACACAGCCAATGCCGCGAGGTTTGAGACAACAGGACTCTTGTCGGCTGCATCTCTGCCCGCCGTGTGAAATGAGGCTGGCGCAGGCCGTGGCAGTCGAAGGATTGGCTGATGAGTGACACCGTGTATGTTGCTGTCGTGTAGTCTCTGCCCAGAGCTGTCCTGACCATTACCATCCAAGCACCCTGCGGCAGACTACTGTGCTCCAACAGGTTAGTTTTACAATCCCACGGCCGGGCCGAACACCTCAGCCCATGGAAACGCAGCATCGTCTGCTCCCCGCATTTGGATGCATGCATCTATATTAGTCTCAAGTCCAGCACAGTTCAGACACTATATATACTAATAAGCTTCGCCGGATCAAGTGCAGTGGTGAGAGTTGGCATTTGCTTGCACATGTCTTGCTTCGCCTGGCTTCAGTGGAACCGCCGCGGCGATGCAGACGAGCACGTTCCAGTGAATACCATTCTCAGCAGCAGCACCGGAAGCGCACAATGTGCTGGCTGGGCAGGCTGGATGATCGGATGAAGCAAGCCGCGCCACCGCCAACAATGTGCCGAGGCCGACAGGCTAGCGATATCTCTGGTACTACACGATCTCAGGGCGGATTTGTTGAGCGGGATGTCTTGACGCCATACGGGGTTCTCAGCCCTCTCCCTGGGATGTCGATCGTGGAGCACCGCCGCCTGGGTGTGTGATTAGGCGCAAGCAGAAACCCTACACTAGGGTCGAGCTAATCCAGACGCCCGAAGAGCTTGGCCAACAGATAGATGGATAGCGCTGGTGGTGGGGCTCGTGCCCGACGGTATTCTGATTTTCCCATGGGAGTCGTCCGCCCGTTTTCAATGGACCGAGGCCGAAGGAGACACATTCAACCCCCACCCGTGCCGAGGTAACCCTGTGTGACTTCTCAGATTCAAACCCTGGTTGAGAGATGGGCTTGTCGCCTTGCCTTGCCATGACTGGGGATCTCGATTGGGTGCTGATTGTTGCCCATTCGACTGCGTCGATTGCGTCAACAGCCGCAGGCTGGCAGGCTGATGAACCCTGCAACCGCTGGCAACGTCGACGACGGCCAGGTGCAGGACAACAAAGCTAATTACATCAGATCCGGCTCGGCTCCGTTGATTTGGGGGGCAAGACCAGGGATTTCTTCGGTGGTTCCATCCAGCCTGGGAAACCTTTTTTCTGGGCCTCCGCTCAGACATGCCGGTGGGCAGCTTGGGGGGCTTTTATCCAAGCCAGGGAACCGCTGCAAGGGTGCACCATCCCACCGGTGTGGTATGTGCTGGGCTATCGAGTGGTACGACGAGTGTGCAGTAGTTAGCGAGTGGTTGCATGGCGCGCCCTGCCAGGCCTGCCTGAAGTGCCCGGGTCAATCTTGTGAGGGAAGAGGGCTTAAAACGGGTCGGCGACCTCCAGACCGGCCTGGAGGAAAGCTAAATAAATAGCAGCAGATGATGCAGGACCGCGGCGCACGCAGTAGCTGGCTGAGACGCAGTCGCAGGAAATGGTCGAGAGGGGAGCTGAAAGTTGTTGCCGCATTGGGGGAAGCAGACGCAGTCGAGTCGAGGGCGGTTGGCCGGTAGGAAGGACGAAGGAGGAGAGAGTGGTTTGGATGCGATGCAATCAACATGTACACGCAGCAACCAATTGGACCGCACGGCGCGAAGGTGGTACTGAGGTGGTGTAGGTTGTAGCGCATTGTAAGCAGTACCTGTACATGCAATGGCCGGCTGATTGATTGACTGATTGATTGACTGATTGTCCGCTTGCTGTTCCCTACCCCTGCCCCTGCCCCTTCACCTGGGCCCTGACCGGGTCTTCCTGGATGCTACGCTACAACGCGCACGCTAGAGTGCCCACTTGTTGCGATTGAGTGACGCTACTGCTCCAGCGCCCAGCAAAGCGGTTCCTGTGGTTCCTGTGGTTCCTGTCGCGGTGCGAGCCCTGCGACTGTACTTTGCAGCCAGCCAGCCAGCCAGCCAACAAACAACCTTGGAAGGCCAGTCAAAAAGCTTTGCCCGTCCCTCCTCCTCCTTCTCCTTCCTCCTCTGGTACTCCGTACCTACAACCTACATACGTACGTACGTACATACATACATACATACGACGTACACATACCGCATACCAGTTGACATACATAGCTGGGAGCACTAAGGTGCGCTTCGTCGCTCGCGCTCTTGCTGTGTCGGTCCCCATCGACGACACCAATAAAACCCTCACATATTGGCCAGCCTGCCCACTTCCAACTTCTTCTCTCCCTCCTCGGCCGTCACGGTCAACGTCAGCGTCATCGATCACCGCAACTGCTCGCTGCTTCTTCTGCTGTCGTGCCCGTGCCCGCCTGGTCTCCTCTCCCTCTTCTCCCTGGTGCCATCACCTCCCTAGGGCTGCCAAGACTGCAACGTTGGACCGTCATCTTCGTGCGCAGCAACCCAAAACCTGCATGTCTCTGCTCTGCCCTTTTCCCACTCTTATCAGCACTGTCCCTGTCCGCCTGCCCTCCTCCCTCCCTTGTCTTCGCAGCCCACGTCTGTCTACCAACCTCGTGCGCGCTTAAAGGAAAAGGACACAAAAGAGTCGGACGTGCCCACTCCCCGTCGCTCCACGCCTTGACAGCCTATATTTATCCTACCGCCTGCGAGCCCGTCCTGTCCTCGGCTGGTGTTGAGCCACACGGCACAACAGCCAACTACCCGTCGCTTTGTTTGGTCGCCGCGTGAGCCCCAACCTGAATCACGCCTTGGCAGCCAACGACCAAGACCGGCCTGCAGGACACGGGTTTGCGTGCTGCACCATCTCATCTTTCTTCGACCTCCAGCAGCCCAAGTTTGGGGCACCGTTTCGGGCACAGTTCGCACTCGCTCCTGTGGTGACCCGCAAGGCGCCGACTCAACCCAGAGAGATTAGGCTACAGGCTCAGCAGCTTCAGCTTCGTCTTCGCCTCAGGGTGCCGGCTCCACCCGCCATCAGCGGGCCTCGAGCCCTGTTCTGCTCATCATTTCCTGCCCGAGGTTGTGATACGACGGACATAGCCCAGAGGTCCCTCCATCTTGGCGGGGTTTGCCATTTTAACTCGCTTCCCTCGCGCGGCAGAGTACAATACACACACACCCCTGCGGCTCTGGAGCACGACCGCCGCCTCACCATGCTCGACGCACAAATACCAAGGCGGCGCCCACTGCCGACCGATGCTCAAATCCCCTTCTCCCACTCTCGCACCCGCACAACATCCTCCAACGTATTTCCAATGCAAGCCCAACACCCGCAGCCCATGCACCTGGGCCAGCCACAACAGCATTATGGCCACCAGCGCCGCTCCCCTTCCGTAAATACCTTCAGCACTGTCTCGAGCGGTGGAGGAGGGGCTGAGCGGGGCCCACCCCCGGCCGCCTACCGAAATTCCCCTCCCAGCGCCGACATACGCCGCTCCACTTCCTCGCGGTCGAATGGTTCCGTACAGCCCGTCGGTTACGTTGCCCTTCTGCGAAAACAAAAGGCCACCGTCTGGTGCGACCGCGCACAGTCCGAGGACCCCTACATGCTGGCGAAACAGCGACAGGCCAAGGCGAGAGCCCTCCAGACCGTCGGCTCCGCCACGGCGGCCCCTGGCTCGTCCGGCGGCGGTCGCACGTCCACCGGGTTCAGCAGTGCCGGCGGCAAGGTCGTGGGCAAGATCCGCCACCACGGAAAGCCCGGGGTGGTCGGCTACGCCCCAGACAGCAATTACGTGGGCGTCGGCGGCGTGCCACTTCGACTTAGTGCGACAGAAGTGGAAGGCGAGGAGAGTGATGACGACGAACTTGCCTCACAGCGACTACATCACCGTAGGACAGGGAGCAGTGGGCGGTCAAGCACGGCGGGCAGCATCCAAGGCCGAAGGGCCATCAACTACCGCTCGTCGACGGGCAGTGGCCTCCAGATGACGGGCGGGGGTTCACAGAACAGCAGGAGGTGGACGGGCAGCGGGGGGGACAACACGCCAGAGCGGAGCAGCAGCCTGGTTGATGGGGCGATGGGCGAGAAACGGGCGAGCGATGCCGCAAGCGGCAGGAGCGGCAGCAGCGCCGAGCGTGCCGACGACGTGCCTGATATGGGCAACGACGCGGCAAGGTTAGCGAGCAACAGCCTGATACACTCGGCACTGACGAGGGAAAAGAGCGTCAAGAATCCAGACGAGCTGCGCAGAAGAGGCAGCGTCGACGAGAGGACCATGACGCTTACCTCGGGGAGACTGTTCATCGCTAACCCTGACTGATGAACCTTGATATCAACTTAAAACCGTCGCCGTCGGGCTATGGCACCATTGTTTCATTTGTCTGGTTCTTGGTTTGTGGAACATTGACCCTTGGGGGTCGGAGGGGATATACCACCGGTCGCTATTTATTTTTCCTTGAAGTTTGCCGGGGTGGGGCCCCGCGAGGCGAGCATGGAGAGCTTGCAATGCGCAACATGAGACGGTCGTTCAAGTCCTTTTCCCACACATCATCACCATCATTGCATTGCTCGGCGTTGGGAGGGATATCAAAGACGAATCAAATTCTGGATGTTTTCTTTTACCGCCTGGTCTCATCTTTGGTGCGCGCTCTGGTCTGATCACACCCACAGGTCGAAATCGGGGCCGTGGACTTCTTCCACGGGGTCCCAAGCAAGTCCATACAAAATTAAGCCGTGCAGAGTACCTACTAGTGTATCAAACGTGACCTGACTGAGCATGGCTGGGATGAGTGAGCTGGGAAACTCACGTCCTTGGTATATTGTTCCGAATTTGTCGAGTACCAGAGATCTCAGGCGCACCTGGCACCTTGTTCACCCCGGGCCGCCTCGGGCTGCAAACACCATTGCAAAGGCCCGTGATTTGGATAATTCCAGCGTGTGGTAAATAAATCAGACAGATGGATGGGCACCGCGATAATCTACATGCTCTGCTAGTGGGGGAGGCATCCCAGTATGCGGGCCCTGGGGCAGTGCACGGACACGGCCAATTTGACGCGTAGGCTGCAGGCTCCCACTTTCAGACGCGAACGCGACTTCCCGCAAAAAGGGTCCACCTGCGTTCGACCTTCCAACCGCCAACCTTGGAAAGCACATCGGAGCCACACCAAGCCTGTCCCTACCACCAGAGAGAGTGTGCCCGGCCTTGTCGCCTGTTTTCTTTGTCATTGATATCCAGTGTACCTTCCAAAATAACAGGTGGTTTCTGCATCAGGTCTGCATCAGTCAATCAGTCAGCCAATGCCCCTTCTGGTCCGTTGATAGCGGCCTCAGGAGCGAGCACGCCCCGACGCGGAAGGCACATCCTCGACCTCGGGCCTTGCTCAGCCCATAAAGCCCTGGCACTGAGCCACGCCGACGCCAATGCCTCTGATGCCAATGTCCCCCAACGTCCAGGAGCTGGATCCACCCAGCAGAAAGCGAACTCACACCGAGTACTCGGACAACAACGTTGGCGAGCTGCCTGCCTGCGACTCGACCAGAGAGCCCAGGGAACAATACAACAAAGGCAGCAACCAGCCCGCCGGCGTCCCTCGCATCCCCCTCGTCCCCAAGGCAGCAGTGGCCGACTCGATAAAGGACCTCTCACTGGCGTCGTCTGCCCCAGACTCATCCCGCCCGGCCTCGCCCGAGCTCACACCCGTGCCGAGCAGCCCGCCGTCACTGGTCGCAGCGGACAGCAGCAACCCGGCCAAGGATTCCCCCGACACCCCGACGCGACCGGCCGTCGTCATGCCCCCGGCCAAGTCGGATCAGCCCGCCGGCCAGGCTCCTCCGGCCAAGAAGCGGAAGAAGTTGACGGAGGAGGAGAAGAAGATGCAGGCAGAGGAGAGGGAGAAGAGGCGCAAGGAGAAGGAGGCCGAGGCGGAGAAGAAGAAGGCTGATGCCGAAAAGAGGAAGGCCGAATCTGAGAAGAAGAAGAAGGCCGAATCTGAGAAGAAGAAGGCCGAGGCCGAGAGGAAGAAACGGGAGAAGGAAGAGGAGGCGGAGCGCAAGCAACGGGCCCAACCAAAGATTGGAAGCTTCTTCGCCAAGCAGCCCTCGGCATCGGCAGCCAAGGAACCTCGGGGTCGGCCTAATCAGCAAGGTGGTGCTAGAAGCCCGTCTCCAGCCGCCCAGGAGCTGAACGAATACCAACGTCTAGCACAGGAGTTCTTTGTGAAGGAGAATGTCACACTGGCCAGCAACAGGTTCGCCCTCAGCCCAGGCTCTCGGGCCGAGAAGGTAGCGGTTCTGGACGACTATGTGGCTGGCAGGCGGGCGCCAGCCGAGCCCAAGTCTCTCGACCCATTCCGGGCTCTGCGTCTTCCAAACGGCATCGCCCAGCCCCGCGGCAAGATGTACCCCAGCGTCCGAGCGCTCTTGTCTAGTCCCGATGGTCTTCAGACAAGCCCTATCGACCTTACCACTGAGTCGCAGAACATGCGTATACAGAAGACGCAACAGGCGCTGAGGAGAATCCCTCTGAAGCACCTGAAGTTCTATGAGGACGTCCGCCCCGCCTACTATGGAACCGTCACCAGCGTCGAGTCGCTTGCAAGCCTGCGGAAGCTGGCCAAAAACCCCACAGCCAAGGACCTGCCACTAAATTACGACTACGACTCGGAGGCCGAGTGGGTTGACGATGGCGAGGATGGCGACGCAGACGATGTGAGCTTAGTGGATGAGGAGGACGTCGACGAGGAGGACGGTGAGGGAATGGACGACTTTCTAGATGATTCCGAAGATGTCGGCCGGGGCCCGCGAATGGTTGCAGCAACTATGGAGCCCGAGAGCAGCGGAGTCTGCTTTGAGGACCGCACACGGAAGAATCCGAACCCGCAAATGTACAAATTCCGGATGGAGTTTTTGATTCGTGAGCCAACACCCCCCCCCCTCCGCCTTTTTGTCTTGATGATGTTGGGACTGACCTTGACTGCGTAGCAAACCTCAGGCACCATCACTCTATCGACCCCTTCTCAGACCAGTACTGGGTTGAGGAACTTAAGGCAACCTCGACCAAGACTGCAGCCCACGGGACAACTGACAAAGCCTCAGACGGTGCCATGGCGCCGCCACCGGTCCCCTCTGCGTTTGCTACGCTCAGTGCTACTCCCGCAGCGGCCAGTTCAAACCCACCGGCGCCCCAGGACCTGGTGCCGGCAGCCCAGTTTGACAATTTCAAGGCCGCTGTGCTCGAGTTCAGCTTCTTGTCAAAACAAGCCCTCCTGCCTACGCTGAAGAAGAAGCTGGACGGCTGCACAAGCGCCCAGATCAAGGCAACGCTCGACTATGTCGCCGAGAAACCCAACAAGAAGGCCAATTGGCAGATCAAGGCCATCTTCTGAGCATCGTGGGGCGTGTGGTCTTTCAAGGGCTGTGCATGGCGTTTTGGCGTGCACCTCGACCGAGCAGGACGAGGGGAGAGGCATCATCGAGGAGAGCTTTACGCACTTCGGTTCTATACTCGGGTTGTTGGGCTGCCTGGGTACCCGGACTCCTTTGTCTTTTTTTTAAAAAAAAAATTTAAATGAAAAAAAAAAATATAAGAAAAAGGTTCGGCGTCTGCGTTTGAGTTTTGGCGACGGCGCATTGTACATTTGCTGCATAATGAGAACCTTGTATGAGCAGAGGACATGGCAGGCGTGGGTGGTTCGGAGGAAATATAGGCTGGTAGTGGCGGACCGGGGTATACTTTACCTGAGGAGTCAAACAGGCACTGCATTTGCTTGCTGGTTAGCATTTGAGAGGCCTTCACATGAATGAGCAGGTTATTCCAAGACCGAATAGTGTGCCCCGTCGACTTGTGCGCTTGCGGTGAGGATGACAAGATTCATCCAGCTGGGGTGAGCATCCCATCAGTCTTGGGCAGCCGGGTCCGCTATCGCCCGTCTGCATCTTGGAGTGATCCCTCTTCCAAAAGGGAGAAGGAAGCCCAAGAGCACCCTTGTGTGGCTTGCCTTGGACCCGTCGCACCGAAGCGTCTGAGAAATCGTAGGAGGCGGTACGCACCACAGCAGCACTGCTACGCTTTTGAGAATACATCACGGCGAGAACCAGACATGAATCCCCATGTTCTAGGTATGAAAAAATAGTAGCAGTATATAAATTGTGCCGTCGTAACGATGAAGCCCGGACGAAACCGCCCTCCCCATCGCCCGTCCAGTCTTCCCCGCCCCCTTACTTCTTCCTTTCTCCGTGTACAGGTGTTTATTGTACACGGGGCATTTTCTCGCCCCCCCCCCGGCAAAAATCCTATCGTGCTAAATATCTTGGCTCGTGGTCGCGTTCCGCTTGGTTGATACATAGTACAATTCCATTGCATTACAACAAACCCTATCCATCCTCCCCTTCGGACCCCACCGAATGTGCTCCGATTTACGTGTGCTTCGTTCTTCCCGTTTATTGTATGTCCGATCCCGCGCCCTGGTGCCAAAAAAATCTAAGCCATCATACGTTGGGAAGCTCGCCTCCCTGGTGAGAGTAGGTGGCAGGATGAACGGACTACTAGTCGTCCATCGGCTTGTCCTCCAACGTCACACCCCGGGTGTGCTCATCGCCAGCGGCTTCAGTCAGGGGCGTGGGGTTCACGGGGATGCGCCGGCCGAGGGAGGACCGTGCTGGGTTGCGGCCGAGGGAGTTGCGCTTCTCCACCGAGTCGTTGGACCGCAGCGTCTCCGACCGCCCTCTGACCGAGGTGGGCGACTCTGTGGAGTCACTACCGTTGGTGACTGATTCGGTGGACACCGAGGATGGTGGGGTGCCGCTCTCGCCGGGAACCTCCAGGCTAGATCGCTTCACGCCGAGGACGGGCCCCATGCTCATGCGTACGCGCTCGTTCTTCTCGGTGGGGCTGGTCTGGACCGGGAATCTGCCAACACTCCTGTCCCGTCGGTGAGAGCCAAAGCCACGGGGACTCGGGGCCGGGGAGGTGGCTCTGCTACGGCCGCCTCCTGCCTTTTCCAAAAGCGCCCGTTGGCGTTCCTCCTGGTGGATTCTTCGGTTGCTCTCATCAGTACTAATGGCGCGTGGACGGCTTTTGCTGTCGCTGTTGGAATTCGTTACCGATGTCGAGTGGCCCAGAGTGGACATGCGCTTCAGTTCGCTGAAGATTGCAGTCTTGTGAGCGAAAAGGTCGCGTAGGAGCCGGTAGGCGTGCTTCTCCTCCATGGTCAAGGATGTCTCCACGCGTGGCCTCAGGACGCATGGTGCCAGAGCTGTTGCAAGAGCAGCGACGTATTCCTCGTCGGCGCTTGTCAGCTCGATCAGCCTCGTAAAGTGGTTCATGCATGCGTCAAGCGTGGCGATGTTCGTCAGGCGTAACTGGGAGAGCGTTTGCTGGAGGACGGAGACACGTCCAGAGTCTGAGGTGTCCGGGTTAGGCGTGGTATATATAGTCCTGATGATCTCATAGACGTGAGATGACACCAGAGAGTCTTTGGGATCGTCAGCAAACACAGATGTTGTCCAGATCAGTGGGAACGGTACTAACCAGGTAGTTCGAGGAGGTAAAGCTTAAGCAAACTTGCAACGGTGGGTATATCGAATTCGGCGAGAATCTCAGGCGAGAAAGGCTTGCCGTCGTTGACCTTGTTTCGAAGGGCATGAGTCTGGGATAATGGCACATCCACCAGCCAGACTCCTCTCCTGGCCTCGTCGCCCTCGAGATCAGGGTAGTGGTTGTCGAGGTATGTAAGAATCGTCGTCACAATCATGGGGACCCGCTTCTTGTCGGCCCGGGCACGAGCCTCCAGGTCAACACCAAAGGTTTGCTCGTCGACCTTGTTGTAGTAATTCTCGTACACGACCACCTTTGGAGCAAAGCGGCCGGTGCGGTAGTTCTCGAGGAGGTAGCGCAGATCCCCCTCGGGCTGGATGGTCTCCTGGAACAGCATCATCTTGTCAACGGCAGACTGGAGACTGGGGATGACGTTGCTGACGCATCCCGAGAAATCCAGAATGACAGTCTTGATGGCCTTCAGCCTGTCCAGCTCGCACCGCTCGAGGAACTTGAGATGCACGGTTATGGCCTCTTCGAGCTCACAGCGAGTCTCGTCAAGCTTCTTGACCCCTTCCTTGTACTTCTCATCGGCCTCCTGCTGCTCCCTCCGCAGGCGCTGCGGGGGAGTCTCGCCCGGGTGCGCGTTGTTGAGAGGGTTCCAGCCGGCGAGGTACTCGCTCACCGACCCTACGACGGGTGAGTCGACGGCGTCGGAGCCGTTGGATGCGAGTGAGAAGGTCCTGCTCACGGTTGGCTTCTTCTCGGGCACGCCAGACATCTGGAACGCCTTGGGCCGCCACTGGTAGAACATCTTGGAGCTGTTCGCGAAGGTGTTTCCAACGTTACCGACGAGCCGGAGGAAGCCGCTGGAAACGAGGTCCTGACCGATCCTCTCGGCATAGCTGACGCTGGTGGTGTCCATGTACTTCTGCAGGTACTCGACAATGTCCGCACCCGCCGAGGTGTTCATGTACGTTCCCAGGATTGGCACTTTGGTGTCCTGCAGTTTGATGTTGTTCAACATGTGCGCCAGGCGCTTCTTCATCTCCTCGACGTCGAAAGTCTCGTCACCAATCTCGAAGATGGAGTCCTCGTCGGCCAGTTCTGCCTCCTTGTTCTCAGAGACCTTGATCTCGGGGATCTTGGGTTTGGGGCTGCTCTCCGGGTCCTGGAAGGCGAATTTGGTCTCCTCCTCGAGGTCCTCCACCAGCCGGCACTTGTTGAAGTAGTTGCTCCTCAGCTTCTTGACCAGCTCGGCCTGGCGGTCGTGGGCCTTGATGCGGGCCTGCAGCTCATCCTGGAATCCTGTATCCGAGTCTCGTGGTTCTCGCACCACCTGGAAAAGGGGTTGACGACGAGGTCCCTGATGTTCTGCGCAATCTCTTGTGCTTTCGCGCCTTCTCCATCTCGGTTCTTATGCCCTCGTAGCGGGACGAGGGGTGTCAAGCGGGGGCGGGACCCGGGGGGGGGGCAGGCAAAGCATATCAAGGGTCGCTTACCTTGCGGACCGTAGCGCCATCGTCCTTCCCAAAGCCTCCCTGCACCTTGTCGACGGCGGGAGCAATATCGCCGAGGCGCGTACCAGGGCTCTCGCCCTCGAAGCCAGCCGATGTCAGGCAAAGGGACCCTGTCTCATGACACCCTGCTGGAGTTGCTGAACAGGGCCAAGGCCTAAGGGACGTCAGTGGCCGCGAAAAGCACACAGCGCAGCGGTCTGCATCCTACCTGCGCGAAAATCCGCCGGCCAGCCAGGCCACTGCCGGTGTTCAACGGTTGTTGGTGGGTGGGGCCTGTGACAGACTCTCTCTTCTCTCCCCCCTCTGGGAAAAAGCTGGACCTAAACAAGGCCGTGGTGGCCAGTCAGCTCGCCGCAAGTTCCGCTGGCTGGCTGAGGTGGTTTCAGACCTGGGCGGAGAGGAGAAACCTGTCGGGCGAGCGCGCGTCCCAGGAATCACAAAGGAGACCACGGGGACACCGGTTTCTTGAGGGCTTGAATTTTTGTGATGCGCGGCGCTCGCTGGGTGGGGTGTGCTGGGAGCTGGGTAGGGGTAACCAGGGCCTCGGCAACTGGGCGACGGGATGTCGGCGGTCTACTTGGTATTATGATTAGGGCAGAGGGCAGAGGGCAGAGGATAGAGGGCAGAGGTCGTGATGGGCCTGGGCGGGTGCGAGTGTGGCTCTCGTCGTGGGGCAGCGGTAGGGTGGGTTCTGCGGGTTCAGATTAGGGTGGAAGGAGGAAGCTACAGCAGATTCAATCAAAAAAGGGGGCCGGCGAAGTCGGCAAGTACACAGTAGAACCCAAGAAATCACCAAGATGCAGAGGGACGTGGTCGCCATGAAGTATTCTTGTACGTCCTTTTCTTCACAGTCACAGCCAGGCGACAGACAGCAGTGCATGTTGCTTGCTCATTGGCCGTCCAACTAAAAGTTTAGCCTGTCGGGCCTTCGCATAGGGGCCCCTTGAGAGGCAGCCCAGGTCCTGACGGTTGATCCGATTGATTCGCTGTGGCCAGAGCTGGGACGACAGCAGAGCTGAATCAGAATACGACGCCAAATGAAATGAAACTTGAAACGGGGCTAACCATGCCCAACCTCCAACACCGTCAGTCCGACCCTGCAAACTCGTCAAACGCTCGTGACGTCGTGCCCGTCTACACTACTAGATAGACTACATGTTTGCTCACGGTTGGTTGGCTTTGGGAGGCCCAATGACTGCAGTCTGCCTTGGTATCGATTTCGTCTTGCCTTCCTTCTTTTCTCGCACGGCCTATCCCCCAATACCGTACCATGCACACAGGCCGACACATGCCGTGGGGCTGTGTCTGGTTTGTCGGATAATCTCCTCCAACTTTCGACCTCTCTTGTTTTTATGTCGCTTCGGGACAAGCTCAAATGTCGGTCATATCCCACGAGCACGCACCCGGCTGGCTTCCCATATTCATTCGGAACGTGCAAGTGCACCGTCATTATCGTGTCTAATAGCCATTGTGGACTGCAGTCAGTCAGTCATTAGTAGTGGGCGTGGGCAGATCCAGGAACCATCGTGAGCCAAGGTGGGTAATGTTGCATGTGGTGCTCCCTAAACGTGCATATCATACGCGCCGACAAGCGCTCGCAGCCGAGCTCGTCCGCAGCTTATCAATCACAAACCACTGGCCGCCCTCGACTTAACCTTGGCCGGCTGGCTTTCCAACATACAAGCAAGCACACATAGTCTGGATACTGTGCCATGGTGGACTGGATCCCGTCCAGCCTTGCCCCATTGACTTAATCTCACGACAGGATCCGCACTCGGCCAGAATTGACCATCTTCCCTGTCTGCCCCCGTCATGCATCCCCACGAGAAGCACCAGCCCTACGAGCCCGCCCCGGATAAGCGAGATGATGCTCGAACATCATCAGGCCTACGCATGAAGCTTCTCGCTTGCTTCCTGGCCTTACTTGGTCTCGGCACGCTGTCCAGACTGCCTCATCAGTGCCGTCGTGCCTTCTCCAGCGCGCTTCTTGCGCACAACACGCCTACCATCGATCAGAGGGTCAAGGACATCTTGAGCTCCACCCCGCTGATTGACGGCCACAATGACATGCCTATCATGCTTAGGGCCCTTTACGGAAACCACATTAACAATGAGGATTTCAAAGAGCCTTTCGAGACAGGCAAGACCCCCGGTCACGTCGACTTAGTCCGCCTCCGAGATGGCCTGAATGGTGGCGCCTTCTGGTCCGTTTTTTGGCTATGCCCTCAATCTATGACTGATTTCTCGGTAAGTGGCCTCGTCTCTAGCAGTTTAGGAAGCACACGGTCATTGTCATTCCCGAGACGGCTCACACCATGTGGTTTTTTTTGGTTTCTTTGGTTTCTGGGTTTTTTTTATTTTTTATTTTTTATTTTATTTTTTTGGGTTTTTTTTTAAAAAAAAAAATTAAAAAAATATTTAAAAAAAAAAATAAAAAAAATAAAACACTGACTGAATGTACACAGGACGATATCTACGCCCCAATTGTGCAGGCCACTTACCAGCAGATTGATCTTGTGACTAGACTCCAGCAGCTGTACCCAGCCCAGTTCTCTCCCAAGGTGAACAGCAGCACTGCCGAGGCCGCTTTCAAGAAGGGTCAGCTCATCTCACCGCTCGGCGTTGAGGGTCTGCATCAGATCGGGAACTCGGCTGCAAACCTGCGTAGTTATTATGACCTGGGAGTCCGCTACGCCACCCTCACGCATAACTGCCCCAACCGCTATGCCGACTCGGCCCTGTGGTCTCACCCCTCGCGGGCGGCCCCACCATACTGGGGAGGCGTGAGTGAAGAAGGCAAGAAATTGATCCACGAGATGAACCGCATCGGCATGATCGTGGACCTCAGTCACACGTCGGCCGATACCCAGCGCCACGTGCTCGGTGCCGGCAAGGACGGCTGGGAGGGGAGCATGGCTCCCGTCATATACAGCCACTCCTCGGCGTACAGCATCTGCCCCCACCCGCGCAACGTGCAAGACGACGTGCTCCAGCTGGTCAAGAAGCGGAACAGCATCGTCATGGTCAACTTCGCACCGGAATTCATCTCCTGCGTGGAAAGTGACAACGACAACGGCCTGCCGGACTTTTACCCGCCCAACTCGACACTTGCCCAGGTTGCAAGGCACGTCATCTATATCGGCAACCTGATCGGTTTCGACCATGTTGGCTTCGGGAGCGACTTCGACGGCATCCCGACCACGCCGGAGGGCTTGGATGACGTGTCCAAGTACCCAGACCTCGTGGCGGAGCTGCTGAGACAGGGCGTCAGTGACAGGGACGCTGCCAAGGTGGTCGGCGGCAACATCCTGCGCGTGTGGAAGGCCATTGACGAGGTCGCGCTCGATTTGCAGGCCAAGGGCACGCCGCCTCTGGAAGACGACCTGCCGACTTTGAAATCCGAGTCCGCCTCGAAATTCTAGGGGCGTTCTAGGCTTGGTCAATATCATCAGATTGCGCGATGGTGAACATGGCATGGGATGATTTGTGTGTTGGTTTGTCGCAAATACACGACTCTGAAGAAGTAATGTACAGTATATTGCACAATGGCTGTCCTCTAAGGCACGCCCAAGGTTCCAATCCAGACCGTGGTTCTCGTGGAAAGCGTCCCCCTAGCAGGGTGGACCATCCGGCAATGATTCTTGACTGCATTCCCCTTGGCCCACTCAACCTCTCCTCTCCAGCCTGTTGAGCTTCGCCGACGTCATGTTCTGGTTCCTCGCCCTCTGTCCGCGCACAGGCAGACCCATCGCGTGCCTCCTCCCCCTGTACGCCCCCATGTCCTTGAGCCGCCTGATGTTCTCCTGCACAATCTTCCTCGCGTCGTTCTCGATCGTCATCGTCGACAGCTCCGCCGTGAGCGCGAGCACCGTCTTGGGCGACAGGGCCTCTAGCCTCTGCCGTGGGAAGATTGAGTATTTGGCCATTATCCGGTCGGCCGTCGTCGGCCCCAGGGCGTAGAAGGATTCCAAGGCTTTCTGGACGTTGGGCGTGCGCGCGTTAGTAATGGCTGTTGGGGTGGGCAGGCCGGCCGGTGTGTACCTTGACGAGCTTTTTCTCGCCGAAGTTTACGCCTAGGATGAAGACCTGGCAGGGTAAGCTCGAGCTCCGACAGATATACGTGGCTATTGGAAGGGGGGCATACCATCTTGACGCTGTTTGACCCCG
Organism: Stenocarpella maydis; assembly: GCA_002270565.1. Lineage (NCBI taxonomy): Eukaryota > Fungi > Ascomycota > Sordariomycetes > Diaporthales > Diaporthaceae > Stenocarpella > Stenocarpella maydis. The sequence continues at coordinate 64,585 of NQMI01000128.1, forward strand.
ACTTACCGGGACAAGAGAATCATTGAAAGGTTACGGAGCGGCATAGATAACATGCGGTTCTAACATGCAAATGCGGTTCTGAAGTCGGTCGCTTTTGGCATTACCCTAACCCTTGAGGACATGGAACATAGGCCCGCCGGACAACAATCAACCAACCCAACCTCACAGCCAGAGCTTACACACTATTTTCAGCTCACTCTCATACCACCAGGGCCCACCATCTGACAGGATAACCTCGGTGCCCAAGACAGACCTGGAAAATCGGGGGGGAGAGGGGGCTCCAATCAAATCGAGGTCCAGCACACGGGTGTTTTCTTGGGAACATTTCCTTTTTTTTTTTTTAAAAAAAAAAAAAAAAAAAAAAAAAAAAAAAAAAAAAAAAAAAAAAAAAAAAAAAAAAAAAAAAGAAAAGAAAAGAAAAAGGAACCAGCCTCACCTCGGCCTCCAGCTGCTCGGATTACACGCTGTACAACGATCAACAAACATGTCCGAGGAGCTAGCTGACGAGATCGAGGCCATAAACTCGATTTATGGCGACGGCAGCCTGGTACAGGCCGGAGAGGACTCGGACGTCTACATACTGAGCCTGCCGGACGAGTCGGTCTCGCTGCGCCTGCAGTTCCCACCCGACTATCCCGCGTCGCCATGCATCCCAATCGGCACCAACAGCTCCGGGGGCAGGCGCGGCGTCGGGGCCCGCGACCTGCAGCTCTTCCGCGCCGCGCTGGGCAACATCTTCCAGCCGGGCCAGGTGTGCCTCTTCGACGCGGTCGAGGAGCTTAGGAGGCTGCAGGAGGAGGCCGGGGCCGGGGCCGCCAATGACCCGCCCTCCGACCACGAGGGGCCAGGCGGCGAGCAGCAGCCGCACGCCGGCTCCAGGCCCAAGGCGGCCCACGACGACGACGACCTGGGGCCGGAGCCACCGTGGGTGACGTCCGAGCCCGTCGTGGAGCTCAAGTCCGTCTTTGTCGCCCGCTGCGCCGCGGTGGCGTCCCCCGACCAGGCCGCCAAGTTCGTCGAGCACCTGCTGGCGAGCGACAAGCGGGTGCGGGCCGCGACGCACAACATCACCGCCTGGCGGATCCGGGGCCCCAACGGCACCTCCTTCCAGGACTGCGACGACGACGGCGAGACTGCTGCCGGCGGCCGCCTCCTGCACCTGATGCAAGCCATGGGCCTGTGGGACCACATGGTCGTGGTCACCCGCTGGTACGGCGGCCACAAGCTCGGGCCTAGGAGGTTCGCGCTCATCAACGCTGCCGCCAGGGACGCCTTTGTCAGGGCTGGCGTCGTCAGCGAGCCATCGGCGGCCAAGAAGAAGGGGCAAGGCAAATGAGTCTGGGTGATCCGGCTCCGTCACCTAGACGGGCCCGGGTTCATTTTGGGATTGGTTGCTACTCTATCTCTTTCGAAACTTAGGCGGCCACCGGCTATCTCGGCCTGGTCCAACGCCCACTTCCTGGGTTTCGCTCATCTTCGGGACGTGCTCGTGATAGCTCACCAGATGAGATTCCTTACCCTACAATAACGCCACCGTAAGCAAACCTGCCACAAGGGTATGGAAAGCATCCCCGACATTATACCATCGAGGCCTGTTCCGGGGCAGAGCTCAGGGCCCATGCAGGCCCGTCAGGGCTCGCTGCGGACCGCAGCATTTCGCCCACGTCAGTCTTCCTTGGGCAGTAATGGACTCAGAATCTCCAATGCACGGTCTGCATACTCGCTAGATAGCATCACGGCGCCGGTCTTAGCCGTGGATAGATACGAAAGCTCGGCATGCTCCATGCGCATCCCTTCAACGAGCTTCCCTGCAACGCCGGCCACGATGCCGGTTGCCTCAAATGGGATGTCAACCAGGTCGAGTAGAATTGGTGTCAGTTCGGCGTCGGTCGGCCCTATCAACGAGTCGCCAAACGTGTCCAACAGACACCGGTCAATGAGGAGGGATGGCTCGTCTTCCTCAGCCAGGGTCACAGACAAAAACCGAGGCTGGCTGACCAAGGCCGCGACGAGACTGGTGTAGAACTTGGTGTCGACCTTGTCCACCCACGAGCTCTTGCGGTGGTTCCCATTGCCGGCATATGACCTCGAGGGCCTGGGATAGCTTTCCATCTGAGAAACGTCCTTTCCGGAGCAGTGGATCAGGCGCAGGTCAGGCTCTGTGTGAGCGACGACATTATGCTTCTGCAGCAGCTTGAAAGTCCGCATCTGCAGCTCCGCGGCATTGGACGGAGGAGGAGTGGATGGCGGGTTATCACTGTCGTGGCTCAGACCCCGGGTATGTGAGGATGTGACGGGGGACACGAAGGACGAACTGCTGTCCTCGGAGCACTCAAAGCCCTGCTCAAACAATGCCTGCACCACATTCTGGCGGGACCTGCCGGGGACTATCAGGAAGTCCGAGTAGTAGGTTGTGATGAAAAATATGGAGATCCCGGCCAGGGCGAGCGGTGAGGTCAGATCGACGACTCGGCTCCCGGCGTCTGCACCCGGAGAGGACACGCGCAACACACAGTAGGTCTCGGCGGATATCGAGACGGTCTTGGCCGAGTTCTTGGGCAACTGCTTGATGACGGGCTCGAAGACCGTCCTGGACCACGACTCGTTGCAGACTATGGAGCACTCGATAGGCGTCACGCTGATGTTGAGAAAGCCATGCTCCTGGGCCAGGGACAAGCCCCCGAATCCGTCCTCGAGCTTGGTGCAGGGCGAGGGCAGAAGTAAGCGGAGGATTGGCTGGAGGAATTGTGAGTAGAGGCCCAGGGGAATGTGTATGAGGCTTAGTGTTTGGTCCTGTGCGTCCACGACCGGTCAGTACTGACTGTCCACAACCCTGGTCCATTGGAACCCTTGAGGGGACCTGGATCAAGACGGGGGGGGCCTGGGCTCCAATTGCGCGCCTGGGCCCGCCCGAAAAGCGGCCCCGCAATCGGCCGGGATCATTTCGGCGTCGCGTCCGGAGCAGATCATCCACGAAGTGACTCACGACGGTGCAATCTCGGGCGGCCTGGAGTGAAGAGAAGAAAGAAGAAGGGGGGGGATAGCAATGCAGGCTCTCAGAAAGGGATCCGACTCACGAGAAGCTTTATTTCAGCGTTCATGATGGGCGACGGGCAATTGTTCGCGGGTGTGCAGAAGCACTCCAGGCCCATGCTCCGGACCCCACTGATAGCAGAGCACCCTGCCTGCACGGGACCCGGCACAGAAATTGCAACAATGTGCAGGACCGACACAGGAGCGCAGGTTCCCGAGTTGTTGTGTTGTGTGGGCGTGTGCAAGAACCAAGACGGCGGGCGAGCCTTTCGGGGGAGTTCAAGATTATTCCTCGTAGAAGAAAATGGCCGAGTGTCTGCGACGAGGAGTGTCGTGCTGGCCCGTCATCAGAGGACCTGTGGTCTGCCTTGTGCCGGCGCTGATGGATCGGATGGACGGGAGAAAAGTTGAGAGCGCAGAGGAGGGAAGAGCCGTGCCGAGTCGAGTCGAGTCACGCACGCGGCGACAAGGATAACAGGTGACTCGATGACGGATATCGTAGCTGGTGGGCCAATTCCCTTTCTGGTTTGTCAAGGATGAATAAGTAGTATGACGAGAACAAGGACAAAGGGGTGGAGGAGGAGGAGGAGAGGAGGAGGAGGAGGAGGAGGAGAGCAATGGGCCCTGGAGCCGGCCGAGACGAAGCTTGCACTTGGGAGCAGAGATAGAAAGCCAGAGGTAGTCATTCCCATTATCTATCAGGCCGGCGCGACAAAACTTGGCGGGGCTCTTCTCGTCGCGTTGGTTTGACACAGACTAAGAAGCAAGTAAGGGCCGCTAGCCTGCGACCCCGGGTTATGCCCATGGGAGGCTACTACTGTACTATAAACTCGGCAACTCTGTCTGTCGAGCTCGACTCGCACGGGCAGACATGTGCAATCTATATCGGGCCCTGCGAGTGGTGCCAGCTATGACGCTGGGCTGCTCCCTCTCTCTATTGTCCCGGGGGGGGGGGGTTGCCGCATTGTAGGCTAGACACTTTTCAGGTCCGTCCTGCATGCTCCCTCATCTAGTGTAGGTGCGTGATGAACGTGGGGGCCAGGGCTGCCAGCAGGTCTGTCTATAATGCCAGCAGGGTTGGTTACGCTGGTCCAAATTGGACGACGCCCATCCATGACAACCCTGTGTTGCCTCCCACGCAGCGGCCGAATAAGCTCGATGCAAGTCCAACTCAATTCGTGGGGTTCTCAACTATACCGTCGGCCGTGATACTACGGGTTCTAGGTAGATACCAGGTTCTAGGTACTAAAAAGGTCGACTGATAACTCCCAACGAGCACGCACGCCCAAGCAGTAGCAACTCCGCCATGCAGCCACACAACAAAATCGTCCGCAAGGTAACAAGCTGCGAGCTCTGCGTGCCTCGTGTCACCCAAGACACCCGGGAGGCTTTCCTTTTTCTGTCGGCCAACACCAACCCTTCTGCGCTTCACCTGGGGGAGGGGGGGTTCATGCAACAAACCGGCCACAGACGCACCCCGCAATTTGGGCGTGAGACGGCGACATCTGAGCGTGCTTCCCTGGCTTGCCCAGTGTAACCCCACGGGTGCACCCATCGGCATGCCTTCTGCAGCAACCACACCAACACCACGCCGCACACACACCTCTGGCACCGCGACACACCCTCCAGGCTGCCAGGTCGATGCCGCAAGCCGCGAAGGAACAGAACCACGGCCGGCCAGCCAGCCACCTCATGCCGTGTGACGGATGATCCAAGCCTGTCGGGCATTGTGTACCGCGGCAGGCTGCTACAAGATCACACAGGTTGGACTACAGGTTGAGCACGCAGTAAATCCCAACCTCGGGCGGAACGACCGGAGGGACGTGAGAGGGGCTCGGCTTTCCTCGCTGCCTTGCTGAGCTGGCTGTTCGCGGTGTGGCTTTTTAGATCTGGAATGGGCTGGTGCCATTTCGAGCCGCATCTGCCATCAGAAATGTCAGATTCGGCAATCTCGCTCCAACATCTCACGCCACAGGCTCAAGCTTGAACGGCGCAGGTGGCCAGGAAACCTGGCTGGCTGTGTGCGTCGCAAGGCATCATGATCATGTCCAGCTCACCGCCACAAGAGCGGCAGCGCGCCATCCAACATGTTGTTCCTGCTCGTATCAGAAAGATCCGGCCATCCCGTTGGGTGTTATGCCAGGGCAGGTTATTCTATAAGAGGCGATCCCACCAGAGGTTATGAGAGCTGCCGCGCCGCTGTTGTGTGGGCTCCCCCACGGAGCCACGACCGGAGCCCCCTGTAATGTTCCATCAGGGCGTCGATGTGACGGACGCATGACCGGAGCGACGCCGCTCTAGGGCTGATACCTCGCACCTTAAAAGATGCGTTGCAACCTGGCGGGGGGGCAGCAACGTCGCCGCTGTCCTCTTCGAGCCGCGTGCAGGAAGAGGGAAGAGATGTCTCTGCTGTTCTCCAAGCTCACCCATTCCTGCGTGGGCTGTGGAACCAACCGCATGGGGGCTTCAGGGCGGTACCGAACAGAGAGGTCAGCCGCCGGACCCCTGGATCTGACACACACACACCCCCCCCCCTTCCAACCCCGCGCCCTGCTGCAATGCATGCCTCTCACCTGCAGATGTGATTGATATTCCTGCAGGGCATCTTCTCCCACCCCTGCCTCCTGGTCGATGCGCGGCAATGAGCCACGGAGCGGCATGCCGAGAATACCCACACCCTGTGCGCCGGGAAAGACAGAAGAGGCATCCCGCTGACGCTAGCGGGTCCCGGAGCTCGTAGTCGTCCGCCCGCCGGCCCCGGCAGACAAGACGGAGCTGACATCACCATCGCTCACCTGCCTGCTGCGGCGGCGGCCCCGTTCTTCTTTATGCCAACCACGACCAGGTTCCGCGGGCTCTCCTTGTAGTCGAACACGGGCTCCACCCAGCAGTCCTGGACGACGTCGCCGTGCTCCCTGAGGAAGAGCCAGCGGTCTGTCACGATGAGCGACTCGACCACCCCGGCGCTGAAGGCCATCAGCGTCCAGATGCTGCTGAGCTCGCGCTTCCGCGGCGCGTACGCCCGCGCGTACGCCTCGATCTCCTCGTCCGTCATGTCGCCCATCTTCTCGTGGATCACGGCGCTGTACTTCTCGTTCGTGCCGCCGCCCGACGCCAGCTTCCTGATCGCCCCGCGCACGTAGGCGTGGAACGACTTGAGGCAGCTCTTGCCAAGGGACCCGATGATGACGGGGTTCGTGCTCATGTCGAACGGGCTCTCTCTGGCGTCTGTTCTCGCCTTCTCACCTTCTTCACCGTCGGCTTTGCCATGGTATACCTTGGTGATGACGCCCTTGTCCAAGAATATCTTCTGGAGTACTGCGCGGTAGAAGTGCCTGGTGAAGAAGGAGTCTGACTCGGCCTCTGTCCAGTTATAGGGTGCTTGACATGCTGCAAATTTGTCATCATTAGCAGTTTGCATCTGTGCCTCTGGTGTAGTGCGGATGCCCATGGCGCGCATGCTTCTCAGATGGATATACCGCATGTTCTATCGTCACGCCTGCAGGCAGCATCGGGCGGATAAAATCGGTGCCAATTGAGCAGCACCTGGCAAGAGTGGTGCACGAGGCGAGGGTTATATTGTAAGAAAGCACATACCCATCATACGAGCCGTTATGTTAAACCGGATCCCGCGACCTTTGTAGCAGGACACCCGGTCACTCATCGGAAAGCCCTGGGGGTCATGCTTCTCCGACTCCCGCACCACTCGCCCATTCAGGGCCTGCAGGCTGGGCCGCATGTAGGGCAGTTTGTACGTCGGGGGGCCCAACTTTTCCGTAAGCAAGTTGTAGCAGCACCCCACGATGGCGACCGCCTTTATGCTGGGGTTCAGGACCATGGACCGGATCCCAAAGTGCGAGAGATTGCCGCACGAGTGGATCGATACCGCCATCAGCGAGAGCTCCTTGCGCTCCGCCACTGGTACGCCGGCGTCGTGGATCTTGTCCAGCACCTCGGACAGGTCCCCGGTCTCGAGTCGCCCGGTGACGTACCTGATGAGCCCCTTTCCCTCCTCGGGGCGGTAGGTAGCCTCCAGCTCCCTCCTCGGCCTGAGCTCAGCCGCCGCGATCTGCTCCGCCGTGTGCTGTTCTTCCAGCCGCCTCCTCCTGGCATCCTCATCCAGGCCACCGGCAGCCCTCTTGCTGTCCACCAGGCTCTGCCAGATCTTCTTGTTCCTCAGCACCTTGCCCGTGTCGGCGATCCCGGCGAGCACGTCCAGCTCCCTGGCGCCCGCCTGGTTGTGCTCGTGCCTCTCGACCGCTACGATGTCCCTGCTGTAGGGCGCCGAGGCCAGCGTGCGCCCGAGGTAGTTCTGCCCGCTGCCAAAGTCGACAAGGTGCGTCACCTCGGCCCCCGTCGCACGGGCAACGTCGGCGGCCAGCCGGTCCACGTAGTCGGCAAAGTTGGTCACCTCGTGCCTCTTCTTCGCGTTCATGCCCACGGCCACCTGCCGGGGTATGACGGGCAGCCTGGGCTTCACAGGCGTGAACGTGCGCCTGAGGGAGAGCCTGCGTACGTCCTTGACGTACCGGCGCAGGGATTCCGGCGCAGAGGGCCACGTGCGCCGCGCCTCGGGGGCGTCTGGGTCATCCCTCAGCACGAAGTCCAGGAGTGCCATGGGGTCGCACTCCATGAGGAACCTCTGCCATTCCGGCTCCAGGACCCATTGGAACAGACCGGGCTCGTTGGTGAAAAAGTCCAGTATATGCACGCCGCCGCAGAGGATCTGGAAAAGGTCGTCTGTCGAAGCAAAGTCCAGCAACGAGCTCACGTAGTCTTCTGCAGAGTCGAACTCGTCAGATGTCGGCAGTGGCCTGCTTGGCGGCATACTGGAATGTCGCGAGAACAAAAGTCCCCGTGAGCAAAATAAAACTTGACCGTCTAAGTGACTTGGAGATTTGCTGTGGGACGGCCTGGTTGTATGCATCTACTCGGCAGGCCGAAAAATCCAATTGTCAGGCCGGACACCGGTTGACAAGGTGACGCTAGACCTTAAATAGCGAATCTTCACCCACGCTGCTGACCCCTGTGGTGGTTTAGGCATAACATTGAAATTGTATTGCAACATTTGTTAGTCTCCTATAGAGTTTCCTCTGAGACTTTTTTTTAAAAAAAAAAAAAAAAAGAGAGAGGGGGGGAGGAAAAAGGAAAAAGGAAAAAAAAGAAATGTAATTACTTCTCCCTTGCGTGCAGGACTCTTTTGTAACTACAGCCTGTTGTTTATATGCCGAATTCTTATTTCGTTGGGCGAGGGGGGGGGGCGTTCCCCTGCCCTGCAAGCCTGGAACTAACAACAGCTCAGGCTATCTGCAGATTGTCCACATTGGCCTTGACCGCCCGTTGCCACGCGGCATCATAGTTGCCCGAGAGTTTGGATTATCAACATCAATTAGCATCATTATATACTATCACGACTACTGATGGCCTACACCTCGTGGCCCCAAACCGCCACATTAATTGACGTTTTCGCCCCCCCGCCCCCTACAGGCCATACCCGTCCGTCACATTCGTCGGCAACGCCAGGCCCAGGCAGCCAGCCATGCTGTAGAAGATATCAATCGCGCTGTACACGCCGCCGAACAGCTCCTGGCAGGGCCCCATGGCGAAGACGGCCACGTCGGTGAGCGAGTGCACGCCCTGCGCCTCGCTGGTGGGCAGGGTGCCGTTGACGATGAACCCCCCGGCGTTGTCGGACGGGTTGACAAAGTAGTCGTCGCTATCGAAGCCGGATATGTTTGTCGCGGGCGTCCTGGGCTTGGTGGCGTTGACGCGGTACGTCTCGCGGCGGTCCGGGCTGGCGCCGGCCCCGGAGGCGATCACGTAGCGCGGGTCCCAGTTGACGGGGAAGTTGGGCCCCGTGTCGTACCCGACGCCCTCGACCTCGACCGTGTACTGCGACAGGCCCGAGTTCTGGTACACGCCCACCGCGTTGCGCCTCTCGCGGTCCGTTCCCTTGGAAGCCATATACTTGGTGTCTGCGCTTCCAAAAACATCAAAACCATGGCCGTGGTCCGACGAGACGACGATGAGGGTGTCCTCGAAGATGCCCAGCTCCTTGAGGTGTTCCACCGTGGCCCGGACCGTGTCGTCGAGCTCCAGGAGGTCGCCCAGGGCCCGGTCGTAGTCCAGGGAGTGCATCTGCTTGTCGATTGATGCCGCCTCCGACATCAGGAAGAAGCCCTTTCCGCCACCGCGCTCGTTCAGGATGTTGACCGCCTTGAGCGTCATTTCCTTCAGGCCCGGGAGGTCAAGCGCGGGGGCCCTGGCACCGGAAGGGTCGTTGGTAAAAGTCTTGAGCACATCCGTAAAGACATTGCGGTCGAGCCACACGGGGAGGTTACCCCGGCAGAAGACGCCCAGGGCCCTGGAGCTGTTTGACAGCTCGAGGAGCGAGGTCTTGTTGAGGGAGATGGCATAGTCCCGCGCGGCAAACTCGGCGTAGTAGTCCTTGCCCTGGTACGAGCCGGATCCAGGCAGGAACTGCTCCGCACCGCCGCCAAAGTAGACGTCAGGGCCACCGCTGTTTGTCCAGGAGTAGTTGGACAGCCCGTGCAGGGCCTGGTCGACCAGCGGGCCGTACAGGCCTCGTGAGCGCGTGTGTGCGGTCAGCGCGGTAGGCGTAGCATCCGACAGGGTCGCGGTGGTCACGGCTCCCCAGGCAGAGCCGTGTATGCGGCGCAGGAGCTCGATGATGGTCTCGACCTTGGGGTCGTCAAAGGCATCGGCCGAGGAGTCCACATAGACGCCCATGGCGTTGACAGTGCTCTTGTGCCCGGAATACAGGGCCGAGGCGGAGTTGGCTGAGTCCGTCATGTCTACGATATGTCAGCCTTCATCACAGGCCATAGGATGGCTGTCCATTGGGATTACACGGGGACCAGAGATGGACCCGAGGGGGGGGGCTTTTACGTACAGCTGTCGATGGAGTGCGTCATCTGGTGTCCCAGCACAGGGAACTTGTCCAGCTGCATGGTGGACTGGTACCCTGGCACGCGTTAATCACCTGCTACGGGCAACTGTAGCAGAATAAGAATGGTACTTACTGCCGTTCACCGACTTGTGCCCTAGCAGGCGGGCCGCAGTGATCATGTTGGTGGTCATGCCATCACCTTCCCGACATATCAGCAGCTGCCGGACTCAAGACACTGGAGGTGCTCACCAATGAAGAAGATGACATTCTTCGCCCGCTTCTCCTCGGCCAGCGGCCTCACGAGCCACTTTGCCTCAGTCGCCTCGCCGTCATAGTAGCTCAACGTCACGGTGTACTCTCCTGGCTCGTACAGTGCGACCCGACGGTAGATCTTCGAAGCAACATTCACAACCGACTTGGTCCCGGCGTCCTGGGCGAACAGATCCTCGTACCATGAGAAAGTCCAAGTCTCGACTGTTCTCTGTCAGTCAAGGCTCACATATCTCTCTATCTCGCGTGCAAAGCATAGGTGCATCGTCCGGGCGGGAATCACGCCGTGCGTGGAGATATCCTGACAGGTTGGTCCAGTGTGTGTGTCTGACACGCGGCGATCACGCCCTGGACTGGGAAGGAGGAATACTGCAAATACTGACCCTCCGGTTCCTCAAGGCCAAAGAACTCGGCAACACCTGTGGCGGCACCGTTGGGCCCCTTAGCTATAGTCACAGTAAAGCCCTCATCAGGCTCGCCGCCGTTGGCCTCGGAGCCGTTGACCGGGGCGTGGACCTCGAAACGAATGTCAAACTCCTGGCCCGGGAGGAAGTCCTGCTGGTCCGGAGGCAGGATGCAGCCGAGCGTCGGGCACGTGCCCAGACGCTGGAAATACTGGGCGCGGACGGCTGCGGGGAACGAAGCCGCCGCGACGGCGAGCAGCTCGAGGTACGCTCTCATCCTGGACTCGATGCGGCTGGCGGATGGACGTCGCGTCAGGTCTGTCCTGGCGGGGCAGGGCAAAGGCACACGAGACGGTATAATGACACCGGGCGCAGTCTCAACCCACGACAACCAAGGCTGTCCAAGGCAGACCGGGCAGTCGGCGCTTTCCACTTTATATACTGCGGCGAGCGACAGGCAACCGCGCCGCCGAACCCGAGCCCACGGCTGCATCTGCATCTGCATCTCTCTCTCGTTCCCCGCAAGAGAGCCGGGGTCAACCACCCCCCCTCCGGCGAATAAGCTGGCTGATACCGGTGACCGGTGCCAGGGCTGGATGTTCGACATGAGGACGCCCCATAGGCGCATGCCCAGAGACATGGGAGCCCTACGCGGGGACAGATGTAACGTTGGGAAATCATAGACGTCCCTCGGGGCACGTGTACCCCTCGAGGCGGGTACTCGACTACATGATTAACTCCTAGCGAAGAGAGCAGGTTGATCCCTCTCGCAGGCCTCCAGGTCTCCAGCATTGTTGGTTCCTCGCCAGCAGGTCCAGGTCCATACCCCCAATTTCAGCTAATTAAAAGATATATAATAATTTACATTAATCATTTATCCGCGATATATTAATCATAAGAAGAAAATACTATGTAATATAAATTTCCTCTATAACTCTCTCTTTATTCCTATATAGTAGCATATAGGTTTATATAGCCCTAATTATCTCTTATTAACTCAATATACTACCACCTATACTACTATTAAGGCTTATAGCTAAGAATCTAACTATATAAGCCCTTTATATAGAGATTAAATTTATAAACCTATACTAGCATTTTTATTTAAATTCTAAACTCCCTCTTCTAGATATAGTAGACTTAATTATACTTCCTTAATACTTATAAGCTATAAATAGGGTGAAATGGGCAGGATTAGGGCTATATAATAATATATGAAGCTGGAATACCCTAGAGCTTATTATTCTAGGGCCTAATTCAATCAGATTACTTATCTCTAGCACTAAGACTTCTATTTAAGATTAATATTAACACAAATAAAAAATGGATAAGCTAAAATAAACCCTATTAGTATAAATTAATATTACCATTTATTCTAAGAAATATATTATTAGAATTATTAAGGAGGAAAATATCAAAGATTATTTCTAAATTATTAAGTATAGTAGATATTAAACCTAACTATCTGAACTTCATTAGTAATTCTTAATATATAAGGATCTACTCTATAGTATCCTTTAATAGCTATATCTTAAATCTGAACTCCTTTTTAAGAAGTAGTATATTATATAATTAGTTATATAAGGCTATAATCTAGGTATTATAGAACATAGTATAAATATAGAGTTTCTAATTAGCCTTTATATAACAACAATTACTCTTTAAATAAAAAAGATTAAGAATAATTAAAAAGATAGATATAATATTATCCTTCTTTAGGATTAAGAAGTTATAATTAATAATAAATTAATAATAAATCAGAGAAAGGAAAAAAATATAATTAAAACCCAACCTATATTATAGTAAATAAAGCTAGTATAAAGTAAAGAGCTAGTAATTCTGATGAATTTGTGCTATAGAATAGCATTCAGTTCAGCGTGTGTGTGTTTCGGCAGGGTCGCAGTATGGTGCTCTGAGGCGAATTGGGACGATTGACAATGGTCTGGACAACTTTGTATTGAATTAAGTTGGGCTTCTGTAAGCCCTCCTTATATACCCTCCGACGTCGTCTCACCCCTGGGCACGCTGCGGTAGGCTCTGGTGCAAATTTGCAAATGCCGGAAAATTCGCCCTTCCAACACACCATCTTTGGTTCCAAGCAACCAGCCAACCATAGCCCTAGCAATGCCCAAATTAAGTACATACAAACTTCAGAAATCAGGCTATCTAATGCACTAAGTTATATA
>NQMI01000128.1:90655-140324 GCA_002270565.1 Stenocarpella maydis
GATTATTTTGGCCTGCATTTGCACCTTAATTCAGACCTCTGCATTACCCTTATTTCTTACCCAAAAGGTATATAACTTAGTGCATTAGATAGCCTGATTTCTAAAGTTTATATGTACCTAATTTGGGCATTGCTAGGGCTGTGGTTGGCTAGTTGTTTGGAACCAAAGATGGTGTATTGGAAGGGCGAATTCTCCGGCATTTGCAAATTTGCACTAGAGCCTATCGCAGCGTGCCCAGGGGTGAGACGACGTCGGAGGGTATATAAGGAGGGCTTACAGAAGCCCAACTTAATTCAATACAAAGTTGTCCAGACCATTGTCAATCGTCCCAATTCGCCTCAGAGCACCATACTGCGACCCTGCCGAAAAAACACACGCTGAACTGAATGCTATTTTATAGCACATATTCTCAGACCACCCTTTAGAAAAACTTAAATATCTTAATAAGGGATTTCTTTCTAATTATTAAACTTTATATATAACTCAACTAAACTAATCTAAAGCAATATTCTAAAGATAAACTTAATAATACTATTATAGCAATTAAGGATAGTATGCTAATTAGGCAGGTCTTTAAGATTTAGCATATTTCTTAGATTACGCTTTATAGTTGCCTTAACGGCTGTATAAGCTATTATAAAGCTTCCTACCCTTAGCAGCTCATTTCTAAAGTTTAAGAGGCTTAATTAGCTTTATTTAGTATTAATTAGAGTTAATTAGGGCTTGCTTTAACCTGGTTTGATCTGCAGGGTTTAGCAGCCTGTTTTACCTTCCTGAATGAAAACCATCCTCCCCTTGGAAAATATTAGCTTCAGGGCTTTCTCTCTCGTTACTCGGAACTTTAATTAAGGAGGAATTAGCGTATTAAAGCCTTAAGAATTCAGGTAGCTATAAAGGCAAATATTGGGTCTTGGTTTAACCTCCTTAAGCTGCCTACCATGAAGTTAATTAAATCGGGTAACCGCTGGAATGCTAATGAGGGTAGGATTATAGAGGGTTACTTGGAAGAAGCCCTTATCTTTAGCTATTTAAAGGGCAGCCTAATTGCCTAATTAGACTATATTTCCCGGGTATGAACCTCCTTCTTTAAGTGTATTAATGCCTTGGGCAGGGTACTAGTTCTATTGATTATTTTTAAAGGGAAAAGCGTTTAGTAGCAGTGGTTTCTAATTGCCTTTAAAGATTTAAGAGGTTAGCAATTTATAGTAATAAAGAAGGGGTGGATAGAGGAAGCAATTACTATTAAGTAGTTAAGGAAGATCTTTATACCCTAGATAGCCCTAATTAACCTAAATAAGTAGCATTTATTAGTAATTAATAGGTACTATACTTATATTATTATTAAATTTATATAGAAATGCTTCAAGAATTTTATATATATATTATTTTCTTACTAGCATATATAACTTATACTTTATAACCTCTTAATGTTATTATATTTAGCCTATTTAAGCAGGTATTCTAGGAGAAAATTATATCTCCTTAAATAATATAATATTTTTATAGTTATAGTAAAGTAATGATTTCTTTATTGCTATTAGTAAGTATGTAAAGAGGTATTTATATCTTTAAATATTCGTTTTAGGTAAAGGGTAATAGGGTTATAGCTAGTTAATTGGGTAAGAGGGCTTTTAAGTAACTTTATTCTTAAAAACTGCTAGATAAAGGAAAGATCTTAAGATTCTAGTGCTAGGAATAGCTTTATTAATGAAAATAAAGTATTATACTCTTTTTCCCAGCCTTAGGAGCTTATTCTTTTTTAGATACCTAGGTAATTATAAGAGTTAAGGTTATTACTTTATATTTATGCTTATAAGAAATACTTAAGCCCTATATAATAATACATTTTTAGTAAAATTATTAAGGGGTATGATTAGAAAGAGTTTGACTTAATAATATCCTTAAGAAAAAATAAGGAGCTTATAAATTAAATTGAGGCTACTAGGGCGCTTTAGAAGAGAAAGGTCATAATTAACCTAAATGCGGCCTTTGCTGATATTGAGGCTATTTGGAAGGCTAAAATTGAAGCTGGGGAGATATCGCCTGGTAGCGAGGCTTCTAATGATTCCTTAATACTAACGGAAGAGTGATCGGTTATCATGGTGGCGGGCAATTGAAGTTGGGAATAGTGGCATAGTTGTGGTTTGGGGTGGTCGAAATGGGGGGGGGCTGAAATGGGGGTCCACGATGTTATCTCTGCGTCCCTCTAGTGCCTGGTATGGCTGTAGTGGGAAATGCGAGAAGCCTCTTCTTGGCCGCAGGGCAGGTAAAGGCCAGCGTTGCCCACGAAGGACTGTTGACGTCTGCTTGGAGTGAGTCAGGCATACTACGAATGACGTTTGCTGTCATCGGAGTCAGCGGTCGTCTAAAGATAATTCTTGACTCATGCTTCTTGTCATTCAGAAAAGCCTTTCAGGTGTGGCAAACCCCGTAGCATATAGAAAACAGCTCATCGGTGATGCATCGCATCTAATATTAACCCGTTATTAATTGGCTGATTAAGGTGGATGCTATGTGTCTCGAGATTCGAGAAACTATTGTTAAGGTTCTTGAGAGAGTGGAGTACCTAGTTCCCGCATATCCTAATTATTGGGCCTTAAGCGATCGAATACTATGACACGTTATACCAATAGACCTTGAAAGGGGTTTGAACGACGCTGATATGAAAATATGAATGAGTGTAAATTGGCGGCTATGCAGGACCATACCAAGAGTTGACACAGACCTTTGCCCACCTTTCCAGTATTATATATCCTCTGACAAATCTTTGACTTCAGTTCTACTGGCCGCATACTACTAAGAAGAGTTATTTCCCGAGGTGCCCATTCGGCCGTATGGGTGTCCAGGCGACGGGAAAGGCGGATGACTCAATTCGAATCGATGACTTGGGAGGAAAAAGATTACACATTAGACTTCCTCTCCAGCTCGTATTCATGAGAACTACGATTGAGCCCCCAAATTCAGGGAAGAAACTACATGTCCTCCAAACGGAGCTGTTTCAAAATAGAAATTACATTCCAGAAAACCTAACTATCCATACCTACTAAGGCAGGTAGCGACAGACTTTGACGTGACCAAATCCGGCGACCGTGGCGGACAATTACCGAGGACGTTTTCGAGCACAGATTGACCAGTAAAGATAACTCATGTATCAACACGCTTATCATAGGAAGGGTATTGGAGGTCAGGAGTTCTCAATAAAAGATCCTCAATGTTGACGGGCAGGATCAATGGCGTCACCCCGAACAACTGGATATCCTAATTACCTAGGTATTATGCGCGTTCAATACGCCCAACCAAGAGAAAATACGGCACGTAATTCGTGGCAAAAAGTTTGTCGTGAGATGATGATATTGAAGTCGACGGACTTGCTGATTTGTGTCTATTTCAGTGGTTGAGTTGATGGTCGTGTCAGGTTCGTCCTCATTTCGAAAAGAAAAAAAGAACCATGAATAGTTCATGAGGAACTATTCTTACATCTGGAAATGCTCTCCTGAGACATGGCCATATTTTATACACAAGTGCGCATCAGAGAGAGTAGAGTATAAGCAGCCATTTGAATTTCCAGCACAAAATTTCTATCAATTCCCAACCTAAACCGACATGTATTTGCCTAAATTAATCTATACCCATTCCATGCTCCCGGATTGCCGATGAAACATTATATTCGTAAAGATGAGACTCGCTCTAACGTGGGAAGTATGTCTACCTAGGTATACCAGCCTCTATATTTGCATGAGGGTCGTTGGTAAACACCGCGCAACCAATGCTCAGCACGCACTTCACTACATAGGGTCGAGCCACTCCAGGCAATCAAAGCCTTCAGCAGCCTAGAAAACTATTCCAGCATAGATTTGTGGTCAAGAGACCTCTTTTTGTGAAGGTGCTAGCTGGCCAGCCAGAGAAAAGTCCGTGCAACAGTCAACACTGCCTTAATAATTGAAAATCATTAGGGACGGGTTCAGCACTATAGGAGTGAGGGCATGACTCCCAATCACGACGGACATGGGAACGATTGCTGTGAAATCCACTATTTCCCAGCCTCGGGGAGCGAATAGTGACAAGTAGATCATGCCAGCTGTAAAGATAATCACGAAGATATACCTTTGAGTGCGTTAGCGGCGGGAGATGATGTTATGAGGGTATATAGCTTGATGTTAAAACTCACAAGTACTTAA
This sequence comes from Stenocarpella maydis, assembly GCA_002270565.1. NCBI lineage: Eukaryota > Fungi > Ascomycota > Sordariomycetes > Diaporthales > Diaporthaceae > Stenocarpella > Stenocarpella maydis. The sequence continues at coordinate 94,834 of NQMI01000128.1, forward strand.
ACGACTTCAGGATCTTGGGCACCTCTTGGAAGAAGTTGGAGTTCTCCTTCTCCTTGGACGTCGCCCCCCATTGCATGTCGATGTGTAGCAGATGGGCAAGTAGGGCGCAGCTAACGTGGAAGGACAGGCCGCCGAAGAAGATTGCCATCATCGGCGTCCATTTGAAGTTCTCAACGATAGATCCAAGCAGCGACCTCTCACCGGTTCGGTATCGGATGACGGCGAGAGAGAGACCTCCAGCAAGGTTGAAGACGACCAGGAGTGACACAAAGACCTTCCACGAGGGGAGGTAAAAGTGGTCCAGACTGTCGTCGAACCAACCGACCAGGAAATAGTTGAGCACCGTCATCGGCAGGCCGACCCCGATGGCGAAGTAGGAGCAGATGTAGGCGAAGACGCTAATCTTGGACGACAGCATCATTCGTGACCCCAGGAATGTCCGGATAAGCTTGGTGAAGGGACCCTTCGTTGGCCACTTGTATAGCGGGTTAAAAACCATTTCGCTGCAGCCGTAGGCATACCTGAACTCAGTGTTAGTCCCGGTTTGCGAACCGCGGCAGTTGCGGACTCTCGCGGTGCACTCACTTTTGCCAACGAGCAATCTCGTCATAGATGGTGAGGGACACGCCCTCCTTGAACCCATCGCCATGGTAACTAGCGATGCGGACGGTGCTACCTTTGATCTGCATGCGGAGGGCGATGTCGAAGTCCTCAGATACGTGGCTCTCGGACCAGTAGTTTATATCGCCATTTTCCTCGACAACGCCAACGTCCTGCACCGCCGCCCACCGCAGGAAGGCGTTGTGGCCCACAAATGGGGCAACCTCGCCAGACCCGATGGAGAATCGGATGGCAGTGTAGACCATGTTTGTGAAGAATGTGATGCCGTTCTCAAAGTAGTCCCATGCAACTTGCATCACGCCAGTCGAGTGCTGTACGACAGCAACCTCGGGCGAGAGGAACATCTCGGCCGCACCGTACAGCAGGCAATCAACCGGCTACGTGGACATCAGTAGTGGCCCGTACGCAAGGAGCATTGTGCAACTTACCACACGCGTATCAGAGTCGACGATAAGGATGAATTCGCCAATACGGATGTCTCCCTCCGCCATGGCCTTGGGGTTTTCCCTGAGCGCACGGCCAAGGGACTCTTGGTAGAGGTCGTCCAGCTCCTGCGCCTCCAGCATCGCTGGGTCGGATTCGCGGTACCCAGGCTGCAGCGCACAGCGGGCCTCGACGGCATCCTGGAGATACGCCTCGACCTTCTGCGACAGGTTCAGGGCAAAGTTCATGTTGGAGGCCTTCTTGAACTTGCCCCTCCGCTCAAAGCCGTCTTCGCCGTGCTTGGGCCTCGCGACCCAGCCGATGTTGTTGTCGTGGTAGAACTCGCGCCTGGCCTGGGCCTCATCCTCCGGCATGCCGGCGCGCATTCCATCGTCGTTGATGAAGATGGATGCCGTACCGCCGCGGGACTCATAAAACGAGATGGCGGCCTGGAGGGATTTCACGGTCGGTATGATGACACTCTCCATCCCTTCCTTGTAGACAGGCATCTGTATCGTGATGTGAGGTGGGCTGAACCCGAGGGAATAGGCTGTCTTCAGGGACGGCTTGATACATGAATAGTGCCGGGAGTTGGTCTTGAGGCCGTTGAGGGGGCCGATCATCTGCCAAATGTCGCCAAAGATGACCTGGAAGAAGAACAAGCCGGCGAACATCAGGAACGGGCAGGCGGCGATCAACGCCAGCCTGATCCACTGACCGTCCATTAGGCTCTCGGATACCAGCTCGCCGATTGAGAACCCGTAGACGAGTACGATCGCCAGGCACACCCCCATGCCGACGAAAAAGGCGCTGTGCAGCATGAATGGCCGATTGACAGACTCTGGCCGCTCGTGTGATTCCTTCTCCTCCTCATCGGCATCCTCGTCCTGCTCCTGGACCTGGACACCGGGGGCTCCTTTCTCAGGGAACACCGAGAAGTTCGACACGGAGTCTGATGGCGACTGGAAGGGGCTTGAGCCGGCAAAGGGAGACACCGGGGTGTGCATCCCAGAGTTGCGGCCCCAGACGTATGTCAAGAGCGTGTCCTCCATCCTCTGGGCGTGGGCCAGGATGTGCTGGATCTCGTCCTGCCACACGAGGAGTATGCCTTCATGGCGGAGGATGGCACCGTACTGGAACTTCTTGACGCCAGAGGAAGTGACTGCCGCGAGTGAATCGAGGACCTGGAGCTGGGAGCCTCCCTTCAGACGGAGTTCCTGTTGGCCGGGGTCCAGGTTGGCGATGATGCCTGCCAGCATCTCTGGCTTCATGGTCACGGCGACCCCAACGTTGAGGCGCTGTACTGCGAAGAGCAGCTCATCATAGATGTTTTCCGGGCAGCAGATGTAGTTGCCGCGGGACTGACGTAGTAGAACACCAAGGCCTTGCGAAGGGTCCTTAATAGCTGGTTGTGGCATCCATCCATTGGCAGATACTCTGTTGGCCAGGTAGCTGACCATCTGTGATTGCTGTCAGTAAGTATAACACTGGTGAAACGGGACTTGACTGACTGTGCGGTAGCGGAACTCATCTTCGTAGCCGTTTCCTGACGAGGAGCCGGTAGTATGGAGGGAAGCTGGTCTTGAGCGAGGAGGAGTCTTTGATGCCAGGCTCTCGCGTTGAAAGTGAGCCCGGGGAGGGGGAATAGGGTGGAAAGGAACATGGTCTGGGTCATGGGAGGCACCGTGAGCCTGAGGGGATGAAGCACTCGGCCCGGCCGCTCCAACAATAGAATTGTCGACTGAGTGAGTGGGTGACATCCTGGCTTCGGGACCAATGTAGCAACGAAGACAGTGGTGCCGAAGGAAGCCTGCTTGAGTGACGTGCAGCTGTGCGTCGAGATGTTGCTTGAAGTCAAGAGTGATCGTCGAGGTTGTGTCTTGTTATAGGCAAGACCACGTGGATATAAACACGGGACAGCCTCCAGCTCAGATGGGTAGATGATAAACGAGTGGGATATCAGCTCCTTCGTACCGTGCAGAAAAGCTCACGATGGGGAAGTGTGGGAATAGACGCTTCCGCTGGGGTGACACTGCCCAGGCTCAGCCAGAACAAGCAGTCGAGAGAGATAAAGCTGATAGGGACTATTGATGAAGCTGAAACATTCCCAGGCAGAAAGAACTATGGCGGCGACATTTCCGGGCGGCGAGACCTGCGGAGCTGCAGCGAGGCCTCGGTGGCACCGAAAAGTCGGCAAATATTGAATATTGCAGCAAGACCTAGAACGCCTGGGCTGAAGAAGGACGATAAGAGACGACTTGGGCCATACCTAACCTACATTGGCCGCAGCTCTGGGACCCTACTGACACAAAACTTAATAATAAATGGCCTGATGCTTGCGTAGTGTCAGAGCAAGGTGTGGGAGTGCTTTGGGCAGACGCATTTGAGCGTGGTAGGCTTAGCCCGTCGCAGCGCTGTCCATGGGCCGGCGTGCGTGAGGTCGAGGGACTTGATGGACCGGATATGTGGATACGAGGTACATGTTAACCACGCTGCATCAGGGGTTGGTTGAGGGTACGAGTGCGAGCAAAGCAGCGGTCATTCTTCACGTAGCTAGCCTGTGCAGCAGCGGGCTGGCCTAATTAGGCACCAGCATAGATCCGGATGGGCGTGCTGGACCGGCATGAGCTGAGTGACTCGTCACGATGTCCAGGAAGGCAGACCAGATTGCAGAGACTCAGAGACGGGGCTGCGTGGGTGGTGGGGGGGTGGGGGCTCGCCCGAGCCATGCTGGGCCTCGGGCCATACGAGTTGATGGATGGGCAGGCCTGGAAGCGCGTCTCCACGATGGTGGTGTCCAGGCTGGACGAAGCACCCGGGCGCGCACAGGGCATTCCGAGGTGCCACGCATGTTGTGCCTATGTCGGGCAGTTGAGTTGTTTGGCGATAAGCTTCGAGTGACGAAGCAGCCATGTTGCGGTCCACGTAAATAGCGGCCAAGAGGGTGATTGGTCAATCCCGCGTCTGTCCTATATTGGCTAGACTATGTGGGATAAATACCCCTGTAAGTTCCTAGCCTAGGTACACTATGTACACAGGAGCTTGAATTAGTGTACATAGGCTAGAACCTCGACTCCGTTGTGCCCAGCCCTTCCCGCCCGGAACCTCGCCGAAACGGCTACTTGTCGCGAAGAGGATAGACCGCGACGCCACGGCTAGGAACCCGCAGAGTGGCTTGCCTATTACTGGCCTAGGGGGCAACGTCGATTGTCGGCCCAAATATTCAACAGGACGGGAGCAACAACAGGAGCTCGAAGTGCCGAGGTTGGATGCGGGACTCCAAAATACTATATGCATGTGTGGGGAAGCGCATGCTCAATTGATTTGTCGGAACCGGGCATTCGGGATCCTCTCCCCAGCCTGCGAGCACGCGAGGAGGCAAACTGCACAGCAGGCATCATTAGGTTGCATGGGTCTGCAGCAGCCAGGGTAGCAGGGGGTCCAGAGAATCCGAGGGGAGCCAACGGAACTCTTTTTCTTAAAAAAAAAAAAAAAAAAAAAAAAGAAAAAAAGAAGACGAAGATAAACATGGCGGGGGCAAACAGAGAGAGAAAAGAGGACAAGGATAATCTAATTAGAGACGCGTCTTGGCGAGAGGCAACGTCGTAGCCAAGACACACGCCAACGTCCTTGTCCAACCCCAGCCCGAGCTACTGCCAGTGTACTGTTCCCAGTATCTTTGTATATACACAGCCTACTGCCAGCAGAGTCAAAGATTGCGAGAAGGAGGGCGGCACGCCAGCAGGCCTTGCTCGAGCTAGTGATGCAGCATGCAGTTCCGTCGACGCCACAACGCCATTACTTTGGTCTGAAGGGACACTCGGTCAGATCCTCCCGCGCGCCTCCACCACCACTGCCAGGGGCTCCGTTGAGCTGCCAAGCACGCTTCTTGCTGTTCTGATATGGGATGGCTGCCCAGAGCTTCCTCGCCAGCGCCACTGGCCAGAACAAGCAAGGACTCCGGGAAAATATCCCCGATGAGCCGCGCAGATGCCGGATTTCCCACCAGAGGCCAGCCTCTCCCCCTCCGACCCACCCAGCCACCTCACGAGTCACGACCGTCCAGTGCTGACCACCTTGGGGGAAAGTTATTCTTGGTCTCGAAGATGGAACACAGCCAGCCATCCCGCCAGTGTGTCCGCACCGGTAGTCCTACCCGCGGGCACGTCCGAAAAGGTTAAATTCTCTTGTGCGGCCAGAGCGGGCCCGCTCTCGAGGTGACGCTGTGACTGAGAGTTCAGAGTCCCAAGAGGGCTTTTCGTAGTCACTCCATATGTAGACCATTTTGCGAGAAAGCCGGTGGGCAAAATTGAAGACCGACAATTACACTCACCTGAGCAATGCTCGCAGGAAGCTTGGTACAGAGAGGTAAGCTCCTGGTCTAACACGGTATGCAGTCTGAAGATCTCGAAGATCATAGCCTTAGACTAACTAGGGTGGGGGGGTAATCAACAACCAGGGGTAGGTACATTTCTTAGGCAGCCCTGATACACACTACTGTTATCCTCCAGCAAACGCGATGTGACCGTCCCAAGATACTACTATGTCAAAACGCCCAACTCTATCAGCAATACGAGATATGCAGTGCACAATTCCCTCAACCATGATTACAGCTCGGCGGAGCCGCATGCGCCCGATCGCCATATCTTGACTGACTTGACCGTCATCCCCCTTGAGTCTCCTTCCCCCCACGTCGGCAGCCACTGGTCAGCATCATCCCAGAAGGTCCACTGGGCGTTGGTTGCCGCGTCGACCCAGGGTTTGCCGCCCTTGCCATCCCTACACGCCGGACAGACATTATTAGCTTTGCGGGTTCCTGAATGGCCCCGAGCATCACTGAAGCTTAATAACAAGGAGACTTACTCGAACCACCCATTCCTGGCCCCGACGGCAACATTGAGGATGAGGTAGAATTCCTGATCGAAAGGTGCATTGCCCGTGGTGCTATTGGAATCTGACCAGGGATCGGTAATGAGCGTGTCGTTCTCACTCTTCTCGGAGAAACCTCCTTTTTGCCACAGGGTTCTGTCCGAGTGGAACTTGGTGTACAGGACTTGAGTGAGCCTGTCGTCGAAGTACATGTAGATATACTTGTCCGTCCTGCCGCCAAGGTCAGCCAGAGCTTCTGATATAAGACAGAGTATGCGAGGCAGAACTCACCACTCGAGCCCGTACGTGTGAAAGGCATCGGTAAAGTCTCCCCGGCGCTGTGTCCTCACAGCCATGGTCTTCCAGTAGCTGTCAAAGACAGAACTCGGGCCCCAGTGCAGTGTGGTATAGTAGACATTACGGCCTCCCGGGTACGAGACTCCATTGCCGCGGGACTCCATTATGTCCATCTCTCCGCTCCTCGGCCACTCGCCATACACCGAGTCCGTGGGCATCATCCAGATTGCGGGCCAGAGCCAGTCACCTCTGGGCAGTTTGGCCACGACCTCGACCCTCCCGTACTTGATGCCCAGCTTACCCTTGGTATTGATCCGGGCTGACCTGACAGGTGGGATCATGTCTCCCTTGGTTGAGTTGGAGTGGGCGACACACGCGGCGGCGCTGTTCTCCGTGCAGGTACCATCAGCAGTGAGGTTGAGGGTGAAGCCGTTCCACATCTGGTCCGTGGTGATGGAGGTGGTCTCATTTGTGAGCGTCGGCACGATGTGGAGGCCCTTCTCGTCCGTGTAGACATTGGACCGGTCCGTGGTTGTCCAGTCAAAGGATTTCGTACCAAAGCCATCAAGGGTCACCTCATAATTCCAGAATGTGTCGTCCAGCTTCCCTTGGTCAAATGCGTCCTCATATACGAGACATATCTGGAAATCTGGGTTCAGAAAGAGCACCTTGTGGGGAGCCCGAGATGCACTTACTGGGCCTGATATCGCAGGTCTGATCTGGAAGAAGGCGACGACGGCTGCAGCACACACGCCCAAGAACACGAAGGCATATATCACATAGTTGTTGTACTTTGTCCGTTTGAATTTGGGATCTTCCAGCCATGGCTTCTCATATTCTCCGCGAAGCCGGTATGAAACAAAGCGTTTCCTGGTCTTGCCTGCGAAAACACCGGAGTGATGTGTCGGGGTTGATGCGCCAGTGGGGCTCATGGTGAGAGAGAGATTGTGGCGCTCTGACGACCCAGAGTCCACTGTACGTACAATGATGTGTTTGGGGTTGGGGGGGGGGTTCTGGCTGGGAGTGTAGAATTGATGATGGCCTAAGGCCCAGGACTGGCAAAACCGGCCGGATCTGGGTGACTTTTGTTTTTGCAAAATTCTGGACTATCAGGACAGTTTCTTGGGCGCAGCTGAGATGCTCCAAATTCAGTTCAACTCTGCAGTCGCCAACCCGCTGAGGCGGAAGAGGATATCTGCCTGCCACTCGCATGGCGAACTGCTCCCACAGATGGACTCGATAGATGACACCCTTGTTCACACCCACAGACACACACTTGTAACCTAGCTACCCTTGTCGGAGCTGCAGATACCCATATGTACATTTGACGGGGTGCGTGCATAGTGTACATCGTGGGCTGCAGCACTTGATATGCCCTACCTCACAGCCCCCACAGACCCCACAGCCCCACAGGTATTGGACTTTCAGCTCGGTTTAGTTCGATATTTAGATACACTATCTTCCTAATAATGGGTCTCTGGCCGGATCGAGCCGAGAGCTGCGCATGTGGCGGTAGTGTAATTGCAACCCTCCAGTTTCCTGAGGTCTGGTTTGTCTGTTCCGGGAGGGGGGTGGGCGCCAATTCAGTAGTGGGCCAGGGGCCAGATTCCGCGAGGAAAGAGGTTTGTCAACACTTCCTTCTTCCCCATGAGAGTGGATGGGGAGACGGGGTAGTCACCAAGAGGAATACCCAGCATCCTTGCAGGCCCTGGTAGGTCTGTATCAATCGAGTGGGGGCTATAGCGGTGAGATGGATGTATATGACAAGGATGGTGCAGCAACACCATTTACAGGCCCGTGTACTCGGGTCCGACAACGCAATCCGATATCAGCGTGGTCCTTTTCCATCACTCTCCCCTGAAAAGATACCAGGATTCTGCCCAAGCTGATGGGAGCGGCCTCACTTCATTCGTTGGTCATTGTACAACCACGTGCAATCCTGGAACAGAGCAGGCATATCTGCCGTCGAGTGATCACTGGTCCACTTTGGGGACATATCTCCCATGTTGTTTATCTCCTGCAGTCACCACTATCGGGCTTCCTTTGCTGTCATCGTCCTAGCCAGCCCGAGTGAAACTTTCCGGCTCGTCAAGCTAGTAGAAACATACCTTGTGTTCCTGGTCCGAACGAAGCATGGGAATTCACGACATCCAGGGTGCCCTGTATCGGGATCAACGTACTGTTTGGCTTTCCAGAAATGCTGGCGGCCATGGGAAGAGTCACCATGGACCGTACGCTATGGCCAGCCCGTAATTTCCTGGTGTTTTCTCGGTCCCAGAAAATGCCCTTTGCCGGGACTGAGAGCATTCCTAGGTAGCTAGAGCACATATCACGCAACACTCTCATCGCCTACTTCCTCTTCGGCGTTGCGTTCTTTGCATTTTATCTACTTCTTCCTTGTTTTTCTTGCCTTGGTGAAACCATTCATTCTCTACCCGCCACCCTCAAGTGCTGTATCATGTCAAGATGACACTGAAACTCGCCACCACCTTCATTATTAGCGTTATCGCTGCGCTGAATTCGCCGAATGGTCTCGAACAACCCAGAAATCCCCTACTCCTGCAGTCATCTGCAGATGACAACACCCCTGTCGCAAGCAGGTGGAGCGAGCCTACAGCATGCATCAACCAAGCCGGCAATGGCGTTCATGTAGAGCCCGACACAGACGCAAGTTTCCTTGCCTTTGCGGCCTTCTCGAAGGATGCAACAGACGCCGGTACCGTGCCGCCTGATGGGTACTCCGTCGTGCCTGGATGGATTGATCTGAAGGCCTCCAATGGTGATGGTACCGGATATCTTGGTTACGTCATGTCGGAACTCTCAGGTTACAACCCCGATCAGTGTGCCTATCTGTGCAGCAACTGGTCAGGATCGGCTGCGTGCGCATCGTTCGTGATCTACTATGAGCGCGCTCCAGAGCTGGTCTGGCCAACCACCAAGGAGCCCAGCGCGGCTTGCCCTGCTTCGGCAGATTCACCCTCCGTGACTTTGATCAAGTGTGCCTTCTACTCTGTGTCACTGTACTCGGGAAATGCCACCAATGTCGGTCAGTACCAGGGTGACTTTCATGTGGTCATTGCCGGGTCGACCGCCTTCAACCTGAGAGCCCCAGTTGTGAGAGGGTTTGTGGGCCCGGTTCCCCTTCACAACGCCTCACTGGATATTCCTCCTCCGGTTGGCGAACATGGGTATATGGGAGTACAGACCTTTTCCGACGATGCGTACAGGCCCGGGACTTGCGCCGGCCGCTGTGCCAATATCTCTGCAAACAATCTCGAGCACGGAAGCTCTGAGCTGTGCACCTCTTTCAACTCATACATCCTGTACAAGAACAAAGCGAACGGGTAAGGAAAATTCCTGATCGTTTAAAAATAGTAGACACTCCAATAGCTGATATATATGTGTCCTCTAGTGTCTTTACCTGTGCATACTATAGCACCAATTACGGTGCCTCGTATGCTACTGTATGATCCCACACACCTGTGTGACATTGATACAATAACTAACCATGCAGTAGAATACCGGTCAATTCGACGATGAGGGCAACCAATTCAGTATTGGAAGTAGCTACTCCTATTACCTCGCTGGCTCTTCTCCACCCCTGGAGAAGTGCGGGAAAGATTCCGCTGTCTGAGCCGAAAGGATCAACCCTCTTGCGGTCTTGGAAGGGACTTTCATCGCAGTAATTGGCCTCGGCGCTGTTCATGGACTGAGGATTTCGCCAGCTTCAAACTTGGTTAGCTGCGCGTCTGTGTATGCAATTTAATTTGTGGGCCACAATCCTGTTAGTTATTACTTAGTTATCTTCTGCGTATAATCAATATTGGACCATTTTCAAGCCACCTTATTTCCTTCCTTTGAGATCCCGGTCCTTATGGCTTCTGGAGTTGTCGTGATACGGACGGGCTGACAAACATGAACCAAGTTGAGGCCGTTGTGAGTTTCTAGAGGGCACTCGGTAGGAAGTATGCCCAGACGATATGTCGTCTTACCTTCTACTGGCCACATCAGGATCGAAGGCAATGTCTCTCACATAAACATCGTGGCTTACTTGTCTTGGCCCGTGTACGTATGTAATTTGTGCGTGGGCAGCTTTGAGTCCAGAATAATAATCATCAATCAATTAAGGTTTGCAGGCGCCTCTTATCATCAAATTGTCATACCTGTACCCAATTTGGGCAACTTTTCTCGCTTGGTACATATGTAGTCCGTGCCATAAGATTACATCAGGGCCGGTCACCCAAATGTCGCGGCGACACCCTGCGACCAGCTGCCCGAACGGTATAATGCCATCTGCCTCCTACTGTCGAAACTTGCAGACTGTGCCTGCCCATAACCTGCGCCACACGTGGGGCGGACGGTGGCTTGAATGGGTGGTGTCGTATTCGATGGCATTGCCGCCATGAGGGTTGCATTGCCAAGAGTTTAACAACTGGCGGTGTTTTTGTTGGTTTCAAAGGGCGGAGATCACGGTATGTCACCTCGTGGGAGCTGACATACATGGCTAGTTGACGACCTTTCGAGATAAGGCAGATGCAGTGAGACCCAAGAGGTCCGAACCTCGCTCGCGACCCACCTTCCTGAAGGAGACAAAGGGGCATGCATGTGCTGAGCAAGAGGCTTTGGAATCCTAAAGTATATGGGAAGCTTTTTAGACGCGGAAATACGAGGACAATGTATCGGTACTTTTGAATCGGTACTTTTGAGTCGGCTCTTATCCCGTCCCACACCCCAAACTGATTGGTGCTGGAAAGGCATCCATGGCCTACACACAATATGCACGCGGATGGGTCCGACCCGCCAGTCTGACAGTCGAGCTGAGCTTCTTCGGGCTCCCGATGCGAATATCACTCCGCTAATCGAGGATCACGGATCTCGGCATACCTCCAGCCTCTTGAGATGCTGTGCCTTACTATCAAGCATCTCAACCAGTTAGGATTCCTTAGGTGGCTCACGCCCAGCCCTTGTGAATTTTTCTAACCCCCACGCTCGAGGCGGCTGGCCGTCACAATCTCGATGCTGTGCCGGTGAGCATAGCGGCACCGACCAGCCATTTTGGTTCACCATCCCACACCATGCAGAAGGAATGGCTCGTGCTGCAGTCCTTTTGCGGATGCAACCTAGGCGCTGCCACTCTTCGTTTGTTTCCTGCGCTGCGGCCCGGTTTCCTTGCCGTCCAGAAAAGAACATCCAATGCCTAGGTAAATGTCTCAACTGAGCTGGGTTCTTAGTCAGCGCGCACGGCTGAACAGGAAGATTCACCAACCGGGCCATGATATCTGGCAGACCTCGACCCGCGGCATGCTACCCCATATTTAACAGCCCCACGCCACGCCGACCAATACCAAGACCGCAGTGGTTCGGGAAGCTTTCAACTTTGGCCACAGAGGACCAAGCTGCTTATGAATTGTTCGCCAGCCGCATCGTATCATGCGGAGCTACGGACGCGGGAAGTAGCTGGGGCTATGACGTGTATGTAGAGGCCTTCGCGGAATCTTGCGCCCCTCCCCTGGTGCATGTTTCCTTTTTTAAAAAAAAACAAAGTGAATTGTTGTTGCGGTATCTTTTTTTGGGGTTTCACAAAGTTCTGTCACATGGAACCCAGGTGGTGTCTCATCACGACCGTGCCATCTAGTGCTCAAGTGCTGGCTTTTCACAGAGACATATTGTCTCGCCATCCGACACGTAGTACAAAGCATCACATCACCACATTGCCTTGCCATGCCGTCTTGGCCTCCTCTAAATGGCACCTCTAGTTCCCGGTCATTTGGTCTGTCTGCTGAGGGAGCTACCTTGCTGTGGCAAGCTACTATCGATCACAACACCTGATGCCAAGAAGGTTCAGTCCGTCCCATGTCTGATCGAGTTTTTCTCACAAATGTCGAAGTCTGAGGAAACACAGTCTACGGCTATGTTGGCACCATGTATCTTGTGGTGTTCGATCCGCGGAGCGAAGTGGGCAAATGCAAACTGAGGATGCCCCATTTTCCAATCTGTTCATCACAACCCAAGGTTGCATGGCTTGTATGTAATTCGATGCTGGTGGTTTATTCTTATAAAATAGCAGAGAACCATGTCTCTGAAAGTGATATTGAACGAACTCCAATCACATGTTCTTCCGCGACTTGCTGCACCCTATGGCGATCACGCTTCACTTGCATATCCAGTTGTACTAGTGTAGATAAGTGGGATTAACCTTTGAGTATATCCAGGCCGGATGCACAATTCGAGTGAACTTTACAAATTATATCTAGTAGCCTGCCCGCTACTGTGCTGGAATTTGGACTTGAAATTTGTCTCTCAAACGTTCTGCCACAGTATTGTGTATAAGCCTTTTCTTTTAGCAGTAAGGCCACCACTGATTGACTCAGACCTTTGCAGAATACTCTAACTATCATCTCACCGTCCTAGTAATTATTCATTAGATATTTGTATTTCACCAGCGCTGGAGCAAGCAAATGTGTTCTAAGCAGCAGTAGAGATAATCAATACTATAGCTCCATCTTGTTTCGTTCGTCCGATTACAATACTTTTTTTTTTCTAAAAAAAAAAAAGAAAGACAGACAGAGAGAAAGAGTTGCTGTGCTATGGCTCTAGACTCAGTATCCATGCGTTGAAAGAGGCGTGACCCCACATGTAGTGGAACCCTTTCCCCTTGTCTGTGGAGATATCCAACCTCGATTCACAACAATGACTTTGAAGCAGCGAAGATTTTCGGAATTTTACTTAACCCTGCATAGCGAGTTCAGCCGTGTAGGCGTTGAAACTTTTGGTAAAGTTTAATGGCATAGCAGTTCCCCGAGTTTGAACGATGATTGCCATTGAATGCTGAGCAAAACACTTCTCTCTGAATGGCCTCTACGCGGGGAATGCAGATGGCTTTGCCACACCTGTAGACATGACAGGTTGTAATATGTGAATCTGAGGTTCAATTTAACATCAACGACCAGAACTGCTACGGAGCTGCTGTGGATTGAGGGCTTTGTTATCATTTTCGTGCTTTCTTTTCAATTTCTTTTGCGTTGTGACTTTCGATGCGATGAGCCTATCCTGCGCCGGTGCGGCCTTGTCTTGTGAGCACAGTACAGTCCATTCCAAGCGGGTGGCTCTGATATGTAGAACTAGACTTTCGAGTTACACATCTCATTGTCTTTACATTGCTGCTCCTCCGAGCAATGCTACATGCTCAGTAAACCAATGTTTAATTACCAGGGTCCACTGTCACGTCTCCTGCAACTTGCCCAGAATTGATCGATTTAGTAGAATGACTTTGAGCATGCTAAGGAGCCGGAAAATCTCTGGACTATATTGTTAGACCGAAGTTGTACTGCCGTCCAAACCTTTATTGGTCCATAGTGCCCATCAGGCTCCGATACTACACACCCAGGCTCCCAGATCCACCTGCCATAGGGGTGGATTGCAGTGCATGACTTTGGGTGTTCCCGGGATTATAGCGAGCTAGTATCAACAAGTACTAGTTTTGAAAGCGCGGCTAATTAGTTAGGATGGATTTTATGCATCAATGAGATGCGTAATAATAAATTAACTCTTCGTGCTCACATGACTTTGAAAAAGTAGCCATTCCTCACTAGGTCGCAGATCCAAACCTGGGCCAATCGCTTCCAAGGAGGTGGTCGTATTCAATTTGTGGATGTTACCTTACCCGGGCAATGCCACTCCGACTTGTTTCTCGGGAATTTAGACAGTACTTGTACGTATCGGGCTTGAAAATAGGCCGCATATGAGAATCTGGTAATTGATTATTGATTCCAGCTGTTGTGAAACATCCTCTGTGCCTGAATTCGCAAACTATGCATCGGCGAGTATTCGAGAACAGAGCCCCATGAAACTCGTAAGTATCTGTTGTCATAAATTATAATTCCATCAGGATTCTTTCAAGTTGAGCCGCTTACCTTTGTTGTGAGACTCGGACCAGAAGCACGTGCCCTGCTAAGATGCATCTCCTGAATTTTACCCTACTCGCCATCTTTGGTGCGTCGACGCTCGCGGAACTGAACAAGACCGGCTCAACCTGCACTGTGACGCCTTTGCAGACGGGAACGGATGACACGCCCCAGATTCTCGAAGCATTCAAGCAATGCGGCCGTGACGGTAAAGTGGTGCTGACTGAGGGGCTCTTCAATATCGGCCAGGTGATGCGGACAACTGACTTGAATAATTGTGATATTGAGATTCATGGAACGCTGAAATGGAGCTCTGATATTCAGTATTGGCTGCGGAACAGTATTAGTGTAACCTATGCTGGTAGGTCGACTGCGTGGCAACTGGGTGGCACCAACATCAACTTGAGGGGTTTTGGAAAGGCATTGTTCGACGGCAACGGCCAGTTGTGGTACGACCAAAACCAGAACCAAGGGAACCAGAATGGGAGACCCATCAGCTTGACGCTTTGGCATGCCAAAAACGTCCTGGTGGATGGAATCACCTGGCGACAGAGCCAGTTCTGGTCAGTATTAGCGGTAGACGAGCGGATGTCCATTAACTGATCCGGTACTAGGCACACCTTTGTTGCTTATTCGGAAAATATCACCATGACCAATCTTGATATGAATTCGACCTCGAATTCTCAATGGTCGACTGTTAACACAGACGGGGTGGATACCTGGAACTCGAAAGACATTGTTATTTCGAACTGGACCGTGACATGCGGTGATGTGAGTCACCAAATAGATATTGTGTGTCCCTTTAGCTGCTATTTTTCGTACTGATCGTCATCCCGACGAGACAGGATTGCATTAGCATGAAAGGAAACTCCAGCAATGTTCACGTTAGCAATGTCGTCTGCCACGAGAGCGGCGCAATGTGCATCGGCTCCATAGGTTCGAACCCATCGCAACCCGACTTTGTCGAGAACGTCTATTACGAAAATGTCACCGCATACCACAGCAGCAACGCGGCGTGGATCAAGACATACTCAGGGCAGGGCAGGGTTCGCAACGTGACATTCGCAAACATGCGTTTCGACAATGTCAACCAACCAATCTACATCACACCTTGTATATATGGAAGCTCCGGGTGCGACAGCTCGCGCTTGAGCATCGAGGACATCCGCTGGGTTAATATCACAGGCACCAGCCGATACAACGTGGCCGCTGGGATACACTGCAGTGCAGCGGCGCCGTGCAAGAACCTTCGAATGGAAAATGTGAACATTACACCAATGAAGGGCGGCAAGGCTAAATGGCTATGCTCCAACATCCAGAACCAACAGTCAAGTGGGATTCCTTGCACGGAGAGCTGCCCGTCCAATTGGCCGCAACAATTGAATGGGGACCGTTAGAAGGGTTCTTCTGGAGTGAACTGTGAATAGCTTTGCTGTATGATGTTTGGAAACTGGACAGTTAAAATACTGAATATTAGCAGTCTTTTCTGGTGATCGATAATGTGGCGCACACCACCATAGCGCTGTGTAGTATGTCTGCCAATATGAAGAGTGCGTCCCTCCGCGGCCGTCCGACTTGAGGCATTTGCATACAAGTACCTAGGTAGTCATAGGATAACGTGCGTGCTTCTGCTGCGTCATATGATATTAGTTTACCAGTGTTACTTCCTAAATCATAGCAAGCAAAGCTGAGAGTATGCAAACTTCCTTCCAAGCTTGTTATGACTGCGCATGCTCCGGCGCATGAGTGGGACTATAGCACCGCCAAGGGGGCTTGGCCCACGAACCACGTTCCATTGTTTGTGTCCACCGTAATATTAGTCTGCTTCGTCTGCCCTCCCTTCAAGCTGCCACTCTCCACAAGCCCACTGGCTACAGGCCTCTGTAGTCTGTTCGCACCAGCCTCCACAGTGAAGTTGGCGATGGGGATCTCCCAACCGTTCCTGGAAACCACAGTGGGCAGCCCAAAGTAGTTTGCGGTCAGCCTCTCATTCGAGATGTGCAGTTTGTAGTAGCCTCGGTAGTATAAGTCCTGCCATTGAAGTTCATCGTTGGCAGTCTGCAGCCACGTAGAGGCCTGGTTCGCCTTCTCGAGCGTGATGTTGGCGCCGAACGGACAGGGGGATGTCACGGCGGACCTGGAGAGGAAAATGTTGTTACTGGTCCCATTGTTGCATGTGTAAAGGTGGCTGAAGGTTCTGTTACGGTCTAATTGATACTGTGACCGACATAGTCAACGTCTAATGCAGTGCAGAGACCATCCCACACGCAAACAGGGTAGCCGTAGGCCATCTCGGTGGTGACTTCTAGCCACCGGTCTTCAACCGAAAGCTCTGAGAAGAAGCCATCAGGCAGCCCGCGGAAGTGACAAAGGCATAGCCCCAGGGATGCAACAGTGATGAAAATGCTTACTCCATCCCAGGCGTCGTTATTCAGGGGATTTTCATCACCATATGCTATTGACAGATTGACGCGACTAAAGACGTTCTGGCTGCCAATAATTCGCCATGTGGCTCCGCGCTGAGAGGGGGAAGAAAGCTCGTTGTAGAGCCAGTTCTCCTGCCTCGAGCTCATGAGGGACCCCCCAGCATCATTGGAAATCTCATGGACATAGTCTGTGTTCCAATACAAGTCCGTGATCGAGCGGTCGTACTGTCTGGTATCGAGCATGATCAAGTCGGCGAGGTTGCCAAGCTTGAACGAGCACCGGATTCTCTGCAGAATTTGGAGTCAGCCATCAAGGAACCAAGGAATAAGGACCATGACGTTGACGTATCACGCTCGTAGATCTCGACACACGTCCCAACAAGAGGAGTACGTCCCAAAAAGAGGAGTCTTGATTCTCAAGGGGGTACAGATGTCTCGAGAACCTGCCTACCAGGTTGTCATCCATTTCTATTTGACGGATTGGCATCCACTCAAAGTAAGCACGGACGGCGTTCATCTTGCGCTGGTCTCCTGAAATGCCGCCGTCTTTGACAAAAGAATCTTCGGTGTTGTTCAACTCAGACGAACCATCACGGTAAATATTGTTAGCCACTTCATGGTCGTCCCACACGGGAATTCAAGGAAAGCTCTGGTGGCTGGCGAGGAGGCCCAGGTCAGCCCGGTAGGTGGCAAGACGCTTCCTGTAGTCGTAGAGGCTAAAGGTCTCCTTGTCAGGTAGCGGAATTCTGCCAATACTCTGACCGTATCCGTAGTTTCCATTCTTGTATTCGTAAATGTAGTCTCCCAAGTGAACAACATAGTCGAACGGATATTTGCGCACGGGATTCCCATACGCATTGAAGAAAGCGAACGGAAAGTTCGAACAGGAATAGACGGCGATTCCGATTTCAGTCACGCCGTCAACCTCTTCAGGTGTAGTTTTCCTCCTACCGAGGGGGCTCTTGTTCTCTGGACCGCAGACATTGAACTGGTACCAGTACGTTGTGAATGGCGCCAGGTTCTTAGCTTCAACCTGGGACGAGCGCGAGATGGGTCAGGACCCCGTACATTTGCTAGAACACATGTGCAGCTTAGTTATTACTTAAGGCTTCTCCCAGCTAGATAAAGGTAAATATTACCATATAGAAGATCTCGCTTATCATTTATACCTATTAGCTCTTTTCTGATTTATTATCTTAGGAATTGTATAGTATGTTAGCCTGGATTATTATAGTTAATCATTCCTTATAGATATAAAGTAGTGCTAAATATAGATTCTAAGTAACCTCTACTATCTTGTTATTAACGATAATGGTATCTACTAGGTCTGCGAGACCCTAGATATATAATAGAGCGGCATATGGAAGTGCATCTAAGTGGATAGTCCTAAGAGAGCATATAATTGGGGCTAATAGCGGTCCGGGTTGGAGATGAATAAGATGTATCTGGCCTGAGTTCAAAGGGTGGAAGGTGGAATCATGAGATTTGGGGTACATGGTAGCACTGTTCTCGGCGTTTCCAATATGCTCCCTAATGTTCAAGAGGTTTCGATAGGTCGGAAAGGCCCGGTGCTACATTAAACGAACAATATAGCATTTCTAAGTAATATACACTAAATACACTTGCAGCTAGGGGAAACAACGCTAAGACAGGTGCATGCACTGGCGCCTGACGTCGCCATACAGATAGATGCCTAACGAGACATTGTCAGACGACCCCTCTTTTTCCTCAGGAAGAGTAGATCGGATTGTGGATAGCGATCATGACCAAGTGTGAATACTGATTCCATCCCACGATGTTATGTGCGATTTCGACCTTTTCTGGATTTTAAGGCACCAAGTCAATTATGTCCCCTCGAAAGACCAAGCCTTTCCCACAGCTTATCACCTCAGGGCCTGTTGTGGAACCCGACGAGCTGAACGCCGTGCTCTTCCGTTTCATCATCGAGGAACTGCCCAACGAGTGGCCTGGCTTTTGGAGTAGCTGGTGGACGAAGAGGAAGAGCTCATAATAAGTCAAGTGGGCTTGTTCATGGATGAATATCACGACACAGCAGAACGCTTACTCCCCCCCCCCCTTACTGTCCCCGTGTAATAAGAAGGCCTCGCTTTCTAACTCTTAATAATTACTTCTGCTTCTACTCGCTAAATACCAATTGATACTATTTCATACACTTGGGATATGTCGCAAAAGCAGAACCGCAACTACTGCGACGTAATTGTGCCTGAGTCTTCAGTACATTTGTTCTGTTTATGTTGTCATATACTGTTTAAAAACAACACTCCCGTCTTATATAACAAGTAAATCTTGGAACTTCGGATCGGATTTAGTTCTGAGGCACTCCCCTCTCATTACACCGTGAAGATACACCTCGCCGAGTAAGTTGAAAGCCGCTTCCGACGGAAGATTAGCTGGACTTTGCACACGCCAGAGTGCAAAAGGGATACTGAATCCCTTGCAGACAACAAGGACGTCGTTGGGAGTAGACAAGACAGGCCCTAGCCCGACCCTGCGGGCTCAGCTGCCACCAGCTGGGTGTGGTGTGCTTAGCCTCCACGATACGGGACAGGAGGCAAGACAAGCGGGGGTAGAATGATCAGTGCGGCGTTTCCCGGCTGAGTGGGAGTTGCAGATAATAAACATGGCTGGACACGCGCCTTTCAGAACTCTATGGGGTCAAAGATTATGTGTCTGCGATTCGGAGTGGACGCCTGTCCAGCGACGGATAATCCAAACAATGAAATCTGCAACTACAAACCGTCCCTTGTACCCCGCGCTGGCAACCTTGGAGGTCGCCGTTGAAATGCCACCCAACCGTCCGGAATTAACCGCAACTCCAAGGGCTGCTTCTTCAAAAAGGACATACTCGAAGACCAGCAGTTGAGACACATGCCGTACTAGTAATTGATTTTGGATGCTTGTCGACGTCTTGGCTGCGTCCCAAGGTAGGTCATGAATCACGTTGCGTTGTGCTGCACATGCCTCAGCATAACATCTCGACGGACAATCCTGCCACCAAGTGTGCTGTTGCGCATGGCTAATTCTCTAATTCAAGAGACGCTGTTAGGTTTGGAAGCCATGCGTGCATCTGCTCCAACCTCATGGATACATAATGACGCCTCCAAACTGGGGATACACGCCCCAAGGCGCTTGGGATACCCGGCTGTCTAGGTGCATTTGCTAGGCTGGGCCTGCCTCTCTTGCCAGTGGAAAATCTGACTGCATGCTATGCTCTTGGACTCCACGATGCATGGGCAAGACCGGATTCTCGGCCCGGACCTAAGAAGGCCCTTGTGTAGAGACAAAACGGAACACGCCGAGGCCAACTTAGAAGTGAGACTTGGGCGCAGTGGTGCTGTGGGACCTTGGAGACGTGACCCAATCGGGCTCAAGGCCATCCCCGCGGGATCGACGTAGGTCCAAGAATGTTTCAAGTGGCTAAATTTAGCAATTGATAATATTCGTGCCGAGTTTGAGAAAATGCAACCTCGCTCGGGGCTTCAGATATTCTAGACCATGGGAGGAGACTCACAGGTCACGATCATGTGAGTACTGATGCCAACCGCCGTTGTGATTTCAGCTCGACTTGGAAACGTACGAGATGCAGCGAACCTTCCATTGCTGCGTTGTGGCTTGCTCCGCCACAAGCTTGGGGATGCACGGAATTGTTCCACCGCCCGCGATTTGCCCGTGCACCCGGGATCCTGCACTCGCACGCTTCCACCAATGCTTTTCGGCTTGCAGGCTTCCTCGTGTTGTAAACCGCGGGCCACCCAGGCCAGCCAATTATCAACGAATGGGCTTCTTGATCCCCGGCCTGCAGCGCCCTATTGGGGGGGGGGGTCCCCAAGCGAGAAGCAGCTGCCCGCCTCCTGGCCTGGTGTCGTGACGCAGCTTTTTCTTTTTTTGCTCTTGAAATCAAGCCCGAGGGATCGCAGCAACGCCGTATCAACGATATTGCAGCGGCCGCTTGTTTATCTGCGGCAGTGTGATATAGCATGCATACAGCCACTATCACCGACTCCGGCGCTGTCAAGGACTGGGAAATGCATTCCCCACTGCGCGATGAGGTCAAGTGAGGAATTCACTGCTAAGTCTCGCACAGAAAACAGCCCAATAATGGACAGACCCAATGCAGTCCTGTTGCACAAGAAATACGAGCGTATGTATGCCTGTGTCTAGTTGTTTCCCCTCCGACGGCTGGTCGGCAGTATTTATTCATAAACGCTGCCCAGGTGCCATGACAGCAACGCGTGTATTCTTTGGGGTGAGGAATTACACACACGATCCGACCAGCTGACGCATATCTCTTCCTACTCCATAATACACTGTCGAATTCCACTCGCTTATTTTCTCGACATGTATGCTGGAATACACCCCAGAGACAATTCGTCTAGCCACAGTGGCCAGACACTAATCATTGCCATCTCTGTCGGGATCGGTGTTGCAATTGTCGTTTCTGCAGCACTCGTCGGACTCCAGGCTCTGAGGCGTCGACGCAAGGCAAGGAAGCGATTCGAAGAGGCCCGAATGCGAGACCCAAGCCTGACCTGGGATGAACATGAACGCAGGTGCAAGCTCACTCGCTCGCGATTGGTTGTCGAAGAGGAGATGCAGCGCCACAAGATAATCCGGAAGACCCAACAGAGCCGGGCATCAGACCGGGAGGGACCCGCTCAGGCAGGCAGGAAATGGACGAGGCCGACTCGGTCCCGTTCCAAAACGTGGCACTGGCGGGCAAAGAGCAATGATGAGGACTTCGAGGCTGGCCCAGAGCTCGAAGAGCGTTGTCTGGACTGGGGCTCCGCCGAGGCGCACGTATTGCGGACTTTTCAAGTATTGAACGGGAAGAAACATCCGTGTCACCGGCCATGGCCAAGTGAAGATGACGGGAACGTGCCTCGAAGGCCACCCACGGTTCGGTTGAAAACCCCACCTCTATTTTCACACCCGATGTTCCGCACGTCAGACCCGCCGAGGCATCTGAGTCTTCCTACCGAGCTTATACGCATACATACCGACCCGGGTCCCGCCAGCACGAAGGATGGCGCATCACGATACGGCGTTGCTTGAGCCTGGGTTCGTGGCTTAGCATGTCTTGCGATGCTGGCTGGCCAGCCGTAGTCGGGCAGCAGTAAAATGACAATTGGACTGATTGATTTGCATCAAGGCACTGCCTTGGCATTTTCTACCAAGCATATGCTTAACCACGACAAGAATGAATACGCAAGTGCTCAGTTCGAGATCGGGCAGCTGGGGATTTCTAGGCTCTAGAACAATATTGGGCAGCTAGTTATCAGTGAAACGTCCATCTCAATACTTTTTTTTTGACAATTATGAAATGGCCCTGTCGGCCTGCCGACTACACGTGACTGATCAGCGCAGTGGCACGTGGAACGTGGCATGGCATTGCATACCATCAGTTCCCAACAAAGCTTCCAGTGAATTTTTTAGCAAGGACCTTGTGACGCAAAGGTGGGTTTGACCAAGCACAGAGCCTAGTAATCTGAACTCATTGTGCTTCTAGCAGTTGTAATTTCCACGGAGACCATTTTCATCCCATCACCCACAACTTTCGTTTCAGTCCATGCCACATCATTGCTTCAGCCCTGCTAGGCGCTGTTGACAGACCTCCCTGAACGTCTTGGGTTTCTCCTGTGTCAGTTTCTGCACGTCATCCGATAGGATTTCAAACTCTCCCAGTGCCGTAGCTTTCGTGAAGGACACCATTTCCAAACTATTCCAGGGGTTGCCACTTTTGAAGAATGAGTTAGCAATGTCTCTTGACTCCAGGATATTCTGGGTTCAATATGCACTCACTTTACAACAACACCATCAATCGACTCCCTTGGTATTCCCATGGTGTCGAATATCGCTAGTTGCTCGTCATCCGTGAGGGGCTCGTAGAATAGGGTCTTGCCGACCGTCTCTCCCATGATTCTCGCCGCGTCGCCCCAAGACAGGAGCTCGGGCCCTGTGATATGATAGGCTTTGTTACGATGAGGAGTAGGATCAGCAAGAATGGCCACGGCGGGCCGTACACAGTCACCTCGGCTGACGAAAGACATCCTCCCTTGTCCCGCGTTGGACCGCAGAACGCCAGCCTTGAGGGCCGGGGGGCCAGCTACGTCGGTAAGGGCCTCGGAGTACTGTGCGTCACGAAGTGCGGTCCAGTAGAGACCACTGGCCCGTAACATAGCCTCTGTCAAGCCCGGTCAGCACCACTTGCTGCCCAGGTGGAAGATAACGTCAGAAATACCTGTGGCTTTGTGCTATTTTGCCACAATGGCGGTTGGGCTCTCCAAGTGTGCGGACAGGATCGATGTGTACACAATATGCTTGATCCCTGCCTTGACTGCCGCATCCACGGCCGCTTGATGCTGTGGCAGTCTTTTGCCAACTCTGCTGGTGCTAATGAAGAGCATGGTGTCTGCTCCTGCGAAAGCCTCGGCGAGGCTATCTACAGTATCATCAAATGAGCCCTGCCGGATAGATGAGCCCTTTGAGGCATAGTCGGCGAGCTTCGCTGGATCCCGTGTCAGGAGGAGTAGTGAAGATGGTGAGACTCCTTTCGCCAAAAGCCCGTCGACCGTGAGACGCCCATACTGCCCTGAAGCCCCAGTGATTAGGATTCTGTTATCTATGTTGCCCATGATGGAAATATCTCTTAGGACTTGGAGAGAACTGTTACGGATTAGGAGCTTGGACTATCTGCTGACGACTGACTATCCAAGGATGAATCTCTAAGAATGTGTTGAAACAACGGCCTTGTGGGGCTGGCCCACTGTACTGAGTCATACATTTGTAATGATATACGCTGGCTTTTATCCTTATGTAGTGTACTCCGTACTACACCTCTACAGGGATCTAAACGTTAACATGGACTTCTCCACCTGAAGTTACGTTTGCTAACAACTTAGGTAGCAAGTAGCCTAGTGGGCCTAAAATTGTTAATAGAAAAAGTCCATACCGGGATCTCAAATGGTAAATATGGGCTTCACTATGCAAAGTCACTTTTGCGTAACATGGTGGGTGTGGCACTTCTTATAGAAAAGGTACAACATTATTTAACAATTGGGACCGTAGTCCATTGTTTAACGGAGTCCAGCATCCACTGACAGCCAATGATAATCCTGTTGACATGTCCCTGTAAGTCCATCGCTGGAGGACACGCGAGGAGCGTCAGGGATCGTACACTAGATCACAGTATCTCGCATGCCCCTCAAGCTGCAAAACATCATTCAGTCACCGGTTGTAGCCGCCATTTTGAGCTTTCAATGCCCTTAACATTTTCCTATCTTGTCTTACCCGTCCTGTCTGCCTGCAAGGGGGTGAGGACAATCGCAAGCCCTCAAATACCCTAGGACCTATAGAATTGGGGCCAGGAAATACCCACGCATTTATCTCTGAAGCACAAAGCTAGCCGGTTCTCCTCATTCCTGCTTATACAAGGTGTGGCTAAGGAGAACCGATTGGTGTCATGAACGTGACAGGAATAGAACCAGGGTTGAACTGTTAGTCCCCTGGATGCGCAGATAAACCCCACAAGCCAGATAGCTAGGCCTATAGGAAGAGGCAGAGTTGTAACAAAGAAAAATCTACATTATAGATACAAATCTACAATCTCCAAATCTATATATAGATTTATAGATTTATAGATTTATAGATTTATAGATTTATAGATTTATAGATTTATAGATTTATAGATTTATAGATTTATGAATTATAAATCTATAACATAAGGTACTAGGAAGTGGGTGTAATGATCAGAGGGTTCCGAGTCCTTTAAACCTAAGAGATCAAGGGTTTATATTCGGAATACATTATTAGGCGGTTATTAAGCAATATTATTAACTTTAATAATAATTACTAGCTATAAGGCTATTTAAAGTGAATACTTAGATTAATGACTAAAGAGTCTATTCTATAAAAGCTATCTTTTATGGTGATAACTATATCCTTATATATTTTAACTCTTTATCCGTTATTAATGGTATTGATGGCGATCCTATTAATTGAGTGTTGCTTGATGGAGTTGATACCGATTTCATCAATCGTGGTAGGTCCCTGACCCTAACCCTGGTGGGGTGGCTCACTGCTGACCTCAGGCGGGGAAGCGCGTTGGGAGCTGACCCGTGGCCTGTGAGGGTTGTCTTCTGCGGTAGTCATCAGCCGATGGGTGCGGGTTCATAACAATAGCTATACAGACTTAATTAAATTAAACTATAAGTATTATAAGTCTTAGCTAACTAACTATATAAGTAGAATTAAATACTAAATAGTTATTTCTAAGTAGTTATAATTATAAAGGCTTATGCTGCTTAGTATTATAAATGATTATTTAATTAATACAGATAAATTATAATACTAGTTTAAATAACTATAGTCTTTTTTTATTGCTAAGTTTAAGTAATTTATAAATACAAAAAGCAATGCCTTAAATTATCTAGTAAATATATCTATATATAGTTCTTAACAATATTACACTAGGTTAAGAGAGTTTTAAACTTAATATAATAAATTTACTATAATAGTATTAACTATACTTATTTAATATAAAGTATTTATAAAGGCTTTAGATTATATAGTAAATCCATCTCTATATAATCCTTAACGGTATTAAACTAGCTAATAGCTATAGATACTTTTAAACTTAATAGGCTAGTTAAGTATTAAGCTTTATAGCTTAGTAATAGTGCTATTATGAATTACTATAGTCTAAGATTAAAACTTATGGTATGGAATAGTAGTTTGTGGTTTAATACTAGCAAAAGTAATTAAATATTTATTATTAAAAGCATAAATTGCAAACTAATTATCTTAATTTAAATTAATTATTTTTTATTCCTTAGAAGTAAATATCATTTATTCTACCTAAGAAGAAAAGTTTAAAGAACATAACTAGTTTATAATCTAATTATTTTTATTTCTTAAGAGTAATTATTATTTATTTTAATCAAGAAGAGGAACTTAAAGAACATAACTACTTCATATTAGTTATTACTAAACTATATTATATACATTAAGATAATAATTAAAATATCTTTAATATTAATTTATTATCAAATTAATTAATTTCTAAATATCCAATAGAATTACGTATATCATTATTTAAGAGCTATAGGTACCTATGATCCTGTAATTATATAAACTGGGTCTTAGGACCTGGTGTCTATATATAGGTACCCGTGGATATTTCCTAGGCCTATGTAGAGTTTTCGGGATGCAGTCACAGAGATCTCATTCGGCATCATTACTTATTCACGCCTTTGATGTGGGTCATTATGGCCCTAGGTTCGAAGTCGGTGACAAGAGCGTTGCCATCACTAAGGGTTCTGATTATTTTCGTCATAATTGTACAGTTCAATCCGTCAACAAGGACCTAAACCCTTGCTTCGCTCCTGCCATTCTTCTTTTCACCTTTGCCTGTGCCTCTACCCACCCTTGGATGCTTCTGTTTGGTTGTTCCCGTCAACCGAAGATATGTTCCTTGATAGGTAGTGCTTAAGACATGACATCCCCCAGGCCATACAGCGGTGCCCCTGCTAGAATTACGGCCCAGAACCCGTAGCCCCGTCACCCAAATTATATTTTCAAATGAATATCTCCTTCAATACCCCTTTTCTTCAAGACCTCCTCTACATAGAAGACTTCTCTTGTCACCAAACTCCCTCCTGGAGACTTTTGCTACCTAAAGTTCTCCTTCCTCGCTCTTCTTCAGGTGTATGAGCTGACGAAGGTGAGAATTATATTCGACAATCTTCCGAGAAATCATCATTAGAAACTTATTCTCAAGGCGAGATTACTCAAACGTTGCGGCGAAAAGGTCTATGCCATCTACCTAGGTACTCACAACCCAGGTCGTTAATCTTGAAAACTCGGTTCCTGACACCAACCTTTTTGGAGACGGCAAGGCTCCTTCAAGATCCTCTTGAGAGGGAAGATGGTACCTGCCATTTGTTCGTCACCTGGCAAGGGGTATTCATGTAGGGAAACATCGACCTCGGCAACTTAGAACATGTTTACTCCAAGGTCCAGCGATCTCCAGCCGATATTTACCATCAACATACTCACAAAACATTAATAACCCTCTCTTGAGCATCCAGTTGAACATCTGTATACCGAATACCATGGCCCAGCAAGGAAATGACAGTCCTCCTGGACATGAGAATGACAAAAACGCATCCCCAAGCGATTCTTCATCGTTCTTCCCGCAATACGGCAAGCCGTTTGCCGAAAGCTGGTAAGAGATCGATTCTGGCCCAGATTTTCATCGTGTACAAAAAGCTGAGGCCTCCTCATGTTTTAGGCGCAGGGGCTGGTCCCAGGCCACGGGAATAGTGACCCCCATGTCACAAACAATCACAGGTGTATATTCAGAGGGCGAGTAAGTAGGGACGAAGTGCATCCAGCCCACGTTTTCCAGATATGCTAATATTGGCTGACAAAGGCAACTCTTCACGCGCCTTCGCGGGACGGATTTCGAAGTAGCTGCTCGTGCAATGCGGGAAGAGAACACTGAATTAGCGATGGATTACTTTGAGTGGTTGACTGCGACTCCCCAGTGGCACGACGCACGTAAATATGCGCATAGCCAGGCCCAGTACCTGTTTAGGTACCCAGAGGCGAGCGAGCTACGAACGCCTCCGTCCACCTACATCTGCCGCTCTGAGTCCGGCTCCAGCTCAAGCTCCGGCAATATCCCTAGTGCTTCACGCTCATGCAGTGTGTTTGGTAGACCTGCGTCTCCCACGGCAGTGCATAGCACTCCTGGACAGCCTGGGCCTTCCACGGCAGCAAATCTCTCTCGCGGACAACCTGAGTCTTCGGCAGCACATATCATTCCTGGACAGCCTGGGCCTTCCGCGGCAGCAAATCCCTCTCGCGGACGACCTGGGCCTTCCACGGCAGCAAATATTACTACTGGAGAATCTGACTCTAGCACCAGCTCCGGCTACAGCTTCAACTATGCGATGCGTCGAGATGCGGCTATCGCAGCAGAACGGTATGTTCTCCCCGGACGGCCGGCATACCAAATGGAAATAGGTGATTCTCAGGCAACTCTTCATCCACCCCCAGTGACTCAAACAAGCCATGAATCACCCACAGGAAGACAAGCAGATGAAATCCCGACCCGTCATGAGCCGTTTATGCATGGCCAGCCATCCCGGGACCTACACACGCGTGATAGAAGTACAGAGCAACAATACGCCCCGGAGCAGCAACCTCAAGGACCGCCCACTGCCCAAAAGGGGACTCAAGAGCCTAAAGCTGAAGAGCAAGAGCCACGGCCTCAGGAGCCAGAACCTCAAGTGCCACCGCTTCAAGAGCGAGAGTCGCAGGAACCAGGGCCTCAGGAACAAGCGCCTCAGGGGCAAGATCCGCAGGAGATACATCATCAGGAACAGCAACCTCGCGAGCAAGAGCGGCAGGAACGACAACAAAAGCAGCATCACCAAGAACAGCATCACCAAAAGCAGGACGATGAGCAACAAGACCACATGCCCCCATCTCGAGACACTACGCTTGATTCACATAATCGCCGAAACCGTGCGCGATGTTGTCGAAACCGTGCCCTGCGTCGTCGCTTTGGTTGTTGCTTCATGTGACTGTAAAGATAAAGCACGACGCCAAGACAGCATAGACTTTAGTGACTTCCGAGAAGGGGCATAATACGTCAAAGACGAACTTGAAGCTGGAGTTTCCAAGGCATGGGGTCTGAATCTTATCCGTAAAAGCGATAGCCAGCGTTGACATTATGTCAATTCAATGTTACGATTGTTTTTAATGTTAGTTTCCTTGTACTGTGTGCTAGTCCACTTGCTCAAAATCAAGCCGAACTTTCCAATTCTTGTCACCCAAATGGCCGTCAATTGAACCATTGTTCTTGTTTGACTTTAGGGCGATGTTGACGAAGACATCATCGCCGCCATTTGTGGAACTAGCAGATGCAGTATGCACCAGGCGCAGACAAGGCGAAGATCTTCCCTTGTCTACAGGCTCTAGCACTCCGACCGGCCAAGCATATGACAGACTGCCTTCCTCGGCTTGTGTCCCGACGCGTCCGTTGAGGGCATCATATGTCCCCTTCAATACATCAAATAAAGCTCTGTTTCCAACAGAAATCGATATTTGGTGAACCCCCAGCGCACCAGAGGGATGCTTGACATTAACCGCCGAATGGAAGGGTACCCGATTCTCCCGCGGCGTACGATCGAGACACCAGAATGGAGCTTCCCCACCGACAAGGCCGTCGAGCCCAGCTGCGTCGTCCACAAATGGAGATGAGATGATCCACTTCAACTCGGTCCCGTCAGGCTTGATCCTGCCCCCTGGAGCAGGGCTGGTGTACTGTATGTGCGTGTTTGCAGCCTTGATCCGATTCCTGATGACCTCCAGATCCTCAATACTGTGAAGCGTGTTTGCCCAGTCGATGATGTGGCCGGAGCGTCTGGCGCCCCACCTGTGAGACTTTCTGTCTTGTTCTCTGCCCGGGACAAACGCGATCAGCTCAAAGTAGACTCCGTCTTGGAGCAATATCAGCTTGTTCTCTGTGACACCGTCGGCGTGGCGTCCTCCTTCCAAGACTGTGAAGGCATCTGTGAGCCAGTGTGGGAGGTTGGTAAGCGTCTCGTGGGGAACGAGGATGACAATATGGTCTAGAATTGGAGTTGGCGCCATCGTCGCGGTGTCCGTGCAAGCAACGTAGTTACAAGGGTGACATGGATTTCCAGAATTGCAGGTGTTTTGTTACCGGAGATGCAGAGCAGGAGGGGGTCGTTCATTCAAGTCGCGAGGTGGAGTCACGCGCCCGACGTAGGGGAACACTGCACTTTTCACATGCCTCAGCCGCTTAGTAAGGATTGGCAGAGGACCGTATCCACAGCAGTTGCGACATTTTGCTCGAGGTTTGCACCACCCAAGTTCAGTGACACCTAGCCCTGGGTCCGGTGTCGATCCATTTCTCGGTGGATACGCTGTGTCAGCATCTGTCCTAACCACGATATTCTGTATTGGCATTTTCATATCACCTAGGCTGTCAGCGGCCAGGGCATGCAGCCCTTGCCAAGAGCTACCTACTTAGGTACCAGTTGACGATACGAGGAACGGTAACGAGGGACGGAACCCGGAGCCGTTTCTCATCTCATGGCAGGGCTGGCCTCTGTCAGTAGTAATTTGGGTGCCCGAGGAGTTATATATACTAATCTAATTCAAAGGCGTAGGAGGATATGCAGGCTTGGATCGTGTGAATGTCACAAGTGCTTCTGTGTATGCTCCAAGTACACGTGGCGGAATTGCACGCTCGTGCATGACAATTAATGGGATACCACATTCGCTATCCAGATAAGCCGTCACCCGCTCACGCTGCAGAATTACAGACGCCTAGGCATCTCCGCCTCGCACTTAAACTTGGATAGGGCGTCTAGACTTGCCGCATCCATTTCTCATACTGTCTCGCAGCTTCTCTCTCCTCCTCTGAACCCTTTGGCAAGTATTTGTCAAGAGGATGTGAATAACCCCCGAATTGCACCCGACTTTCTTCAGGCTTGGGGGATAATTCCCATCGAGATTTGTTTTGTTTGTGTGCATTGGCCGGATGTTTCTTGTCCACTGCTGGCCGGATTTGGGTGTGGGCTTTTGCGACCGGAGTCCGGATCACTGAATGATGAGTAAAATGTCAGAATCATATACGGCATTTGTGGAATGGTGCAATGTGGCTGGGAAATCCGAAGGCCTTGTACCACTGGCATGCACGCATAGGGATGGAAAGGTGTAACGGTGCAATGACACTCCAAAGGGTGAAATACTTCCGGGACGCACCGCTGCTGGGGAGTGAGCACAACAAAAACTGGTTCGTGAATGCCGCTTACCTTGTTGCCCGCCTGCTGTCTTCTTGGGCCTTTTCCCTAACCATGAAAGAACTCTAGACCATTTCATTGCCATGGTGTATAGCTATCAACGAGTGTGGCTAAGTGAGCGTAATGAATTAGGAGTGAATTCTGATCTTGGGCTTAATGCAGAAACATAGCTGATTCTGGCGGCTTGCGGCGATCTTTTAAAAGGTTGATTGCCCTTACCTATTCAGACTTTGCATTGTCTTGAGGTTGAATATCACATCCGACACGTCTTGTGAAGCCCAAACACGAACCCATGGATCTGCGACGCCGCGGCCAAACGTATTTGATGAGCCCACCCATTCAAGGGACCAATGCTTCTACAGACGAGAACGGGATGTCAGCCCTTGGAGGAGAATGAAGGCTGGCGATTGAGGCTGGCCTGTGTCACAGATTAATTACAT
The DNA here is from genome assembly GCA_002270565.1 of Stenocarpella maydis. Classification (NCBI taxonomy): domain Eukaryota; kingdom Fungi; phylum Ascomycota; class Sordariomycetes; order Diaporthales; family Diaporthaceae; genus Stenocarpella; species Stenocarpella maydis. Next base: position 125,673 of record NQMI01000128.1, read on the forward strand.
GGTATCCTGTCCGGGCTTTGTTACAGGAGGCAGACCCGTTTTGGCCGCATGTGGCCAGCCGTCCATGAGACGACAGTGGATGATTCCATGTGGCGAGGCCGGCCCAGGTCCGACCTCACCTGCGAACCTGGCCGGACGCAAGGTCTCACCGCGTGGGCCCTGCAGCTCCACACCTTCAAATTTTTGCCCAGAATAAAGGCAGGAGAATGAGCTCAACAGCCTAAGTGAACGAGTTTGTCACCTTGTTACCGAGCAGCAGAAAGACGAATATCAACATGCGACCGCTAAATGAGGCCATGTAGCTATTTTGTCTGACATATTACGTACTTAATTACACGAGCCTAATCCTACTGATCGGTATATGCTAACCAAAGAATTCGCCCCTCTAGGCATCACGCCGTCCGGTCTGGAGGTCCATCTCCTCGGGGCGAACCTTCTTGGTTTTCTTGAAAAACTTCCACCAGAAGACGTTCAGAACGTAGACAGGGATTCCAACTGTCATGCGTTAGCAATTTGATACGAAACCTGGACCACTTCACGGAGACAAGAATGGGAGACATAAAAGATTGGGGGCGCTGGAGGGAAAAACAAGATGTGTACTTACTGTAGCTCGTCAGGAATTTATCAATCTTGAATGGCATGAAGGCGGAAAAGCCGTTGAAGATGATGACCAGCACGGTGACCACGAATGCAATGTACGCACCCCAGGGCAGCAGCGGGTTGCGGTACGGCATTACGCTCCTCGGGATCCCCTGAGCCTTCATGCCCTGCAGCATAAAGTGGTAGCTGATGAGGATCGAGATCCAGTTCAGCGCACCAAACACGGTGACCAGCGAGACGAAGTAGCCGAAGACGGTACTGGCGTCCTTGGTCACGTTCATGAAGCCGAGCGCGATGAAGAGCGACGAGACGGCGACCGCGGCGACGGGGACGCCGCGCTTGTTGGTCTTGTGGAAGATGGCAGGCGCCTGGCCGTCCTTTGCCAGGGCCCAGATGGTCCTAGCGGCGAGGTAGATGTCCGAGTTGGCGGCGGAGACGGTGAAGACGAGCAAGAAGGCGTTGATGACGCTGTCGAGCTTGCCGATGCCCGCAATCTTGGCGGCGATGACGAAGGGGGATGCCGCACCGCTCGTGCCCTTGGAGGTGTCGCTGATGAGCCGCTGGTTGTTGTAGGGAACGGCCATGCCCAGGCTGATGACGCCGGCGACATAGAAGAAGACGATACGCAGCAGGGTCTGCCTCACAGCGCGGGGGACGTTCTTGCGGGGGTTGGGGGTCTCGCCGAATGCGACGCCGACCAGCTCGGTGCCGAGGTAAGCGAAGGTGGCCTGCACGATGCAGGCCCAGACACCGAGGAACCGGCCCAGGTCTCCCTCGATGTTGTTGTACTGCTTGAATGCACCCGGGTCTTGCCAGTAGCGGAAACCCCTTCGGTGGTGGTCTGGGCCACCTCCCAGGGCGATGATGAAGCAGATGAGGATCAGGGCGCAGATGACGATGGCCTTGAGGAGCGACATCCAGAACTCTGCCTCGCCAAAGAAGCTGACATGAAGCAGCTACGGGAATGGTCAGCTTGGCAACGCAGCAAGCTGGGATGGGGAGGACAGGATGTGCGTACATTGAGTGCAATGATGGCAACACCAAATACGACGATCCAGATGGAGACGTTTAGATCCGGCCGCCAGTAGGCGATGAGGATACCGGTCACGGTCAGATTGTTTGGCAAGACGATGACGTATTTAAAGAAGTAGTTCCATCCAGTTGCAAAACTATGAGGGTCTTATTGTCAGCAGGTAGGTATGGCCACGAGTGGGAATACTTGGGCATGCGGAATTCTGTTGCGAACAGACATACCCCAGTGCCGGATCAACAAAGCGAGAGGCGTAGCCCGAGAAACTCTTCTTGTGTGGCAGCCATGCACCCATCTCGCCAAGTGCAACCATGACGATGTAGACGATGAAACCCATAAGGATGTACCCAATCAACATGGACCCCGGGCCACCGTTCTTGAGGGCAGTTCCGGAGCCGATGATGAGACCTGTACCAATGGCGCCAGCGATGGCCATCTGGCGAGGGCATAATGTTAGTCCGGGACTCGAGGCTGATGGCCCTGCTAGCCGGCTGCTGTGGTTGCATGTGGGAGGGGCTCAACTTGCCATATCTGCGGGACAAGGTCAGTACAGGACTCAGCGACTCGCGTTGGCTGCCCGTGGCTCGTTTACATACTCAGCTGTCTTGGTTTCATGCCACGGTGCAGGTCGTCGCCGGGCTCCTCGACCTCGCCGGCCTCGCCATTGGAGACGACGCGCTCATCCTCGACCGAGGAGGCGCGCTTCTCGTCGCTCTTCACAAAGTCCAGCAACCCCATCCTCGCTGACAAGCTGGTCCTGGCAGTGTGTCTGGGGAGGGCTGGGCCTGGTACGGGCCTGGTCGAATGCTGGCTGTGCCGCGTAAGATCGGAGCTGTCTGGGACTGCCGGGCAGCAGCGAGGAGCGCAGGCACGATGGACCAGTCTGGAGGCGATGGGACGCCGTTGCGAAGAGAGACGACGTTGGGGCTTGACGCGGCTTATAACGCAAGCACCTCACCCCACCCGGCCAGCCCTGGGGGAAAAGAACTTCACACTAGAACCCAGAACCCAGAACCCATCCACGCCCAGAAAGCTACATACAGTACATGGCTTGCAGGCGGGCCAGCAGTGGTGTGCCCAGGCACATTCCTCAGCGAATTACGAGGGAACTGGCCGCTTCCTTCAGCTTGGCACGCAGGGATGGGCTGCGAGCTGTGGCGACGTTGACAGGCAAAGAAAGCCCCCGGGTCCGCCCAACAGAGGAGAGAGGCCCGGGAGGCTGGCGCGCTCCGCCGTCCGCATGTCTCAACGCGCAATCAAATGTGCTAATAGGCTTTCCGGCAGGGGCAGGTCCTTCCAGTGAGGAGCTGAGTAGCGTCGCACCGCCAAGAGATAAAGCGGCGGCGCTGATGTCCCAGTTGGTCACGCCCAGCACTGCCCCTCTGCCCTAGTTGATGCGCCCGAGGTCAGCTTATCGTGGCCTTCTCCACCTGCGAGCCCAGCAGAGGCGGGCACGAGTCGCCAGTCCTGGATCTGGGGAAGAAAACTGTCTGCAGATTGGATCTGCTGTTAGATAGTGTAGGGCCCATCCTCCTGGGGGTGGGGCACGGGATAGATAGAATAGGTACTGAGACCTGCGAGGAAATGGTATTAGTCCGTCGTAAAGAGGAAGAAGCGGGAGGTAAAAAAAAAAAAAATAAAAAAAAAAAATTTTCAAAAAAATCTGGACGATAACAAACAAGCACATGGGACGAGAGAAGCTTGAGGCCGGAGCCCAGCAGTCCAGGCCTCGTTCCTGAGCATGGCGCAGCCACCCCGAGGATAAGAAGCAGCTTGTGTCTTGGTGTGTTTCTTAGCCCTTCGTTCTGGCTCCGTGCAGGTCGAGTGGTTTTGATTTATGACGGGGGCCCCGAAGGCGCCTCCGCGGTAGCGTACTAAAGTACTTACTTGTGTATGCCAAGAACCCCATGCTAGTGTGCGTTGGCCCCCATCCAGGCTGGCAGGCTGATTAGTGTACCCTGGAGTTACCTTATAGCATGCCATCAGAAGGTTTCCAGAAGCCTGCTATCGCTTGGCTGTGCCATAGGCACTCTTTCTATGGTCGCTCATCGGATCCCTTGCCGACCACTGTCATGTTGAGGTGACATCCAACTCAGAAGTGCACTGCAGCCGGCGGGGACCCCGACTCGGTTGCATTTTTCCTGGGGAACCACCTCCCCAGAACCACATGGCTGGCATTCCAACCATGACACCACCAGCTCCGTGTGGCACGGCCAACTGCGGCACCAGCCGACAAACTCCTCGCTGACTGAGGCTGATTTTCATCCCTTGCTACTTCCAGTTTCCTTTGCTCGGGCACTTGGACGGCTGTCGCGAGCTTACGCATGGGCCACGATTTTCAGACAAGCACGACAAGCACGACAAGCAGGTAGGTAGGTATATCGACCCTTCATTGTAGCCACCGGCATCAACACAATCGTCGTTACAACAAAACCGTCATCAAAACATTGAATATTTGCTCTTACATCTCCGGCCTTCAGCGGTGACAACCTTGGAACTCTGGTTGTGACTTTGCACAGGGTCACAGACACTTGGGACCTCGGGCCGGCTCGCCTGACTGCATACAACGAATGGGGCCTGTCAAGATTCACGTAAATCATGATGATGGGTGGTCATTGCTTGCGGTCCTACCAACTCCGGCCCCGGGAAAGAGAAATGCGCGTGCGAAACAGGTCTCAGGTGGCGTGAACCCAGAACGACGCCCACGTGGGGCAACATCTAGTAAACGTCCAACCACGAGACTCTGCTCCTATATCGCTCGAGACCTGATCCAGACACGTGTTGAAGATGCAGGCCTTTTTGTACCAGCACCATTGCTCTGCTCGGGCAGCTTCCAGGGCCCGCCGCCAACCGGTTCAATGTCATATATGGAGAGAATAGCCGCGGTGAAGACCAATATTTCCTTGACGGCGAATTGACGGCCTTTGCACATGCTTACTCCGCCACCTTTGGAGTGTGTTAGTAAGGGCCGCATGGAAAACAACGGGAACTAGCGTTGGAATACTCACCGTACGGCCTCACAACACCCATGTCGGCGCCAATGGCTCGCTTCTCCCCCTTCTCGTTCAAAGTGTCCCACTTGATATGCCTCTCAATATACCATTCCTTCGGCTCCTTGAAGACTTCGGGGTTCATGTGGTTCAGCCCATGAGCTCCGTGTGCGTACGTCCCTTTTGGGAGCAAGAACTTGTCCGAGGTCCCATCCTTGTCGCTGACAATGGCATCCTCCCGCACCACCTTGAAGCTCCACGCGCCGACGTCCACCCGTAGGGTCTCGATGTATGCGGCCTTGAGGACAGGGCACTTGTTGGCCAGACCCTCCACGTCAATGCTCTCGATCCTCAGGGCTGCCTTGAACGCAGAGCCGAACCCATGCGCTGGCTTCTCAATGACCACGAACGGTGCGACCTCATCCCTGATCCGTGCAAGAAGCACAGCGTCAGAGTTGATCCGCCAGAGCATCCAGAAGACGAGGGGGTTGGAGTTCGCGTTCATGGCCCACGCTAGGCCGAACTCGCATGAGGCTCTCTGCTCGATGGTCATGTTGTATTTGCGATAGATCTTGTCCACGCGGCTCTGAATCAGCGGGCTGACGTTGTCGATATCAGCCCACTCGGGGCTGGGCTTCCTCCCCTCGCGGTCCGACTCGAGCGCGGTCTCGAAGGCGCGCAGACACGCCATGGCTTCAGATCGCGCGCGGCGAGCAGCAATGGCCTTGCCGATGGGCAGCCAGGCCGGCAGGTCTGCTGCGAGGGCCATGAAGCCCTCGTCAAACCTCCACACGTGTTGCCAGAACCGTGGGTAGTTCTCGACAAAGTCGCTGCCGAAGAGCGACACGTTGGCTGTCATGGCGATGAAGTTGCGCACGAGATCGTGCAGGTCTGCCTCAACAACCTGCTGCCCCGTCTTGTCCCGGATCGTCTCGGCGTCCGCAGATTTCTCCCATTCTGTCTGGTCAATCTCACTCTCATTAAACGTGACAAAATCGGCAATGTTGTGCCGCAGCCGCTGGACAGTCCTGTCCACCATCTGCCCGAGGCTTGGTTCGGAGTTCAGCGCTTTGTAGAGCACAACCAGCTCATCAATCATCTTGTCGTAGGTCTCCATGCTAGCCTTGCCTCTGGGCCAGCCGAAGTTAGTCTTCATCAGATGCTTGGACACCGCATAGCCGTCGGCAATATTCGCCGGATGGTTGACCAGGGACGCCGCGAGGCCAGGCTTGAAGATGACTGTGTGCACGCCGCCCAGGAAATGGAGCGAAAAAACGCCGCATGGGTATTGTTTCATAAGGCCTGCAAGGAAGCCCTCCGAGTTGAAGGCCATCTGAGGGATGTGACCCAGGTAGGGGACCCAATAGGGTACTGCGGGGGCTATTTTGGCCTCCCCATGATGAGAGGCAGGGCTGGGTTGGCCATTATTGCCACTGATTATCCGTGTGGAAACGCAGACAACTGCAAAGGTTATGGCCAAGATAACCAGGTGCTGCTGTTCGATGCGCGACAACAAGGCCTGGACAAGGGCTGAGAGACCAGCCATTATCGATCGACCTCTGCGATAGATGCGAGAGCAACGCTGCCGACTCAGTCACGAGGAACGAGGGGCCGTTGGGCCACGCAGCAAACGATACGGTCGTGTTCAGAAACGAGTGGCTTCGAATGCATAGCCTGATGAAAGTGCTTTTGCTTCTACTGCGTTGGGGATAGCTGTCTCAAAACATGCCTCGCTCAGCTCAAAGACGTGGCGATCGAGTGAGCTGGCGTTGGTTGGAAACGGGACCAACGGATCATTGACGGACCGTGCACCAAGGTCTGGAAGGATCACATTGCGACCAGTGGTGGGATCAACTAGTTTCATCCCTCACCCGACGACAGTCTTCCTTTGCTCTGATTTCACAGTACGGGCCACTTGTAAAAATGTCGTGAGATAGCCTTGCGGATGTGTTTGGAATGTCAGTCGTGCAGTCTGCAGAAAAAACCGCCCCCACGGCGCTGATAAAACTCCACCCTAACCCTGTACACCAACACGCGGTGGTCCATGACCTGCTCTGGGGTGGCTAAATGCTTTTCCCTGGGACTACATCTTTTGGCTGCAACGTCTCAGAATATGACTATCTACTACGAAGGCTCGAGTGTTGAGCTTGCCGAAGTGTCCATTTCACCGTGTCTTCATCAAGCCTCATGTGCTGCTCGCCAGCATAGTACTAGTTAGTTACTCACTATCTTGCCCTCGAGACCAGAACTGGGAAATCTCATACCATGCTCGGAAATGGCATTGGGCCGGTTTAATACTGTGCCCTCTTTCAACACGAATCGATTCTGCTACCCATTGCACACAAGATGATGCGGCATCTGAGTGAGGTGGCATCCCGGCCCAGGAGGAACTTTGGTCACTAGCACTTGAGTGTACACGGAGACGCTGAGAATCAAGGCAACATGTATGATACTCATGATCTGCCGGGAATTTGACGCACTGGAAACAGTCTTACGGGCTGAGTCTATCTGCCTGTTGTCGGTCGCGAACATCTGCCACGAACCTATCCCAGCGTGTAGTTACCCCGCGTGGTGCTATTGTCTATTACAAAGCAAGGTATCAATCCGACCGAGATCCCGTGTCTATTCTTCGCTATGATGCCGGAAGATCGGATGTTGTCTTATCAGTCGTCAGCTGCTGGTAATCCGTACAGATGCCCAGGTGTGTTCCGAAGCCTTATTCGCTCGCGTGAGCTGGAGTTCAAATGATGTGACTGCCCGCGTGGGACGACATCCGGCCGATCATCGGATTTTGGTGTAAGGCGTGATCCTCAAGCAGCTGGCGCGATCCGCTTCCCCACCATGGAAACAACTATCTATGCGTGCTATATAACTGAACCATAACATTGAACCTGGCAAGAGCGGCAGGTCAATTTGTACCAGACCATTAGCGTGAGATTTGGCAGGGTCCTCTAATAAGATCAACGCAAAATGTCTTTTGCCGAATTCATCTCCGTAACCTTTCCCAACGCCTCTACAGAGCTTCAGCCTATCCCGGGGGCCAAGGCGGACCCGGACTTCATCGAGCGCTATTCTCGGGGACTCGACGACTATGACTTCAACTACACCCTCATTCCTTGTGAGTAAATCCCTGGCCGTGTGTAAATATGCCTTTGTTTATCGTCGGGAGATGTTGCCGGAGTTTTGTTAGGACGCGCGCGGCGTCACGAGGCGAAACTGTCTGTATTTCTTACTACGGGCTGTATATGGCGTCTTCAAAGATGAAATCTGTGAATATTCTTGATGGAATGATCTGACTAAGAACAACTGGCTAGATGGATCTGGTGGTTTCGACCCCTTTACAATAGGGGCTACTATCCTGGCCAAGACTAAGAAGCTCAACATCATTATTGCTCTGAGGCCGAACACTATGTTTCCTACCGTTGCCGCCAAGATGCTTGCCACTCTCAACCATCTCGGAAGGGGTCGGGTAGTCGTGCACTTTATCGCCGGCGGGAGTGATGCTGAGCAGGCAAGGGAGGGTGACTTTCTCGACAAGGACTCGAGATATGCCAGACTCGAGGAGTACATCCGCATTCTCCGCCGCGCATGGGAGTCCCCCGAGCCCTTCGACTGGGACGGCCAGTTTTACAAGTTCAAGGACTTCTCCAACGCAGTTCAACCCGTCGGTGGACCGCGGGCAATCAAGGTCTCCGTTGGCGGCTCCTCATCCCAGGCCTACCAGGTCGGCGGCTCTCTGGCTGACATCTTCGGCCTGTGGGGAGAGCCCCTGAAGGAGACCAAGGAGCAGATCGACAAGATCTACGCCGAGGCCGACAAGGCCGGCCGGGCCAAGGACGACAGGCCCAGGATTTGGGTGACGTTCAGGCCCATCATCGCCGAGTCGGAGGACCTCGCATGGGCCAAGGCCTACAGGACCCTCGACGCGCTGAAGGCCAACGGCGGCGCCGCGTGGGCGGGCCAGGGCAAGGCGCCACCGGCTACCGGCACTCCACAGAACGTGGGCTCTCAACGCCTGCTGGAGATTGCGAAGCGTGGCGAGGTTCAAGACAGGTGCCTGTGGTACCCTACCGTCTCGGCGACGAATGCGCGCGGCGCATCCACGGCTCTCGTAGGATCGTATGACACGGTCGCAGAGTCTATTCTGGATTACGTTGATCTCGGCGCAGATCTCATCTCTATCCGTGGGTACGACAATCTCAACGACAGCATTGACTATGGACGTTACATCCTGCCGAGGGTTCGGGCAGGTCTGGCCAAGAGGGCAGCAAGCAACGGTCAATAGGTGTATAGGATAATATGCAACTAGGTTCTGGGCTATCTCAGGTGGAGATCTATATGTGTACCACACATTTGTTATCCATATTCACATAAGCCGCTTGCTCCTTAGAATCAGGGTTGCATATTAGTTTAGTTAATGTAGTTACAACTAAGTTAGTCTTTAGTTCTAGTTTTCAATATTAACTAACTAATAAAACAAATAACTAAGTTAACTTAGTTTTACTTAAATTAAATAGGAAAAATCTAGGTATTATTAATATTAAGAATTTATCAAATATTAAAGAAGTCAATACATTAATAAAAGATTTATTAAAAATATATTTTAACTCTATAGGTGTCTTATAACGTGGTTCTAATAAGTGGACCGTATTAGTAAGTGGATTAGTAGGTACCTTTTTGCTAGGAATACTAGTAAAAGGGTACATTAGGGAATATTAAAGGCTGCACGCTTATTCCTTAGCCAAATTAAATATATATATAACGTGGTTTACCAATAAGTAGACCATATCAGTAAGTAAATCAATTTTGCAATATTTACCAACTTCTATTAACTCTAGTACCTACCTAGAGCTAAATAACTAATAAAAGTTAGCACTAATTAGTACTAACTATACTTAATTACTTATTTCTAATTACTTTCACTAATTTAGAAGTATTAATAAAGCTATATTACTAGTCTAAATAAGCTAACTTTTAAAAGGAAAATTATACTTTATATTAATTAGTACTAACTTTACTCTTAAAATCTTAATCTATTGCAAACTACTAATATATATATATTTATACTAATTAATATTTATTATGCTAAATTTACTATAATATAGTTAAAATCTAATCCATAATGTAATAATCAAAGAGATTTCCGAGTACGTTAATCCTGAAAGATCAAGGGTTTATATTTAGAATACATTATTAGGCGGTTGTTAAGCAATATTATTAACTTAACAATAATCACTAGCTATAAGGCTATTTAACGTTGGGATTGAATACTTAGATTAACAACTAAAGAGTCTATTCTACAAAAGCTACCTAATATAGTAATAACCATATCCTTATATATTCTAACCCTTTATTTATCATTAATAGTATCAATAGTGATCCTATCAATTAAGTATTGCTTAATGGAATTAATAATGATCTTATTAATCATAATGGGTCCCTAACCCTAACCCTAATAAGGTGGCATCACTAATTAAATCAAGCGGGGCGCTCCTTTTGGGGGCCACTTCCCGACCTATAGGGTTGTCTTCTACAGTAGTCAGCCGCTAATATATATTGGTCCATAACACTATCTCCCTTCTTACTTCTTTTATCCTTAAAAGTATTCTGTAAGTTGTTTTTATTCATCCACATTCTTATTTACTCCTTCCTAATTCATTATATTGGGTAGGGTTACTAAGTCTCATCCCGCAAAGTTCTTTTCCGTTGCTAAGCATAAGGCCACACTTCTTTTCACTATTGCCTTAAAGGGTAGCATTATTCTCATACCTTATTCTTATTGCAAGGAATACAACCTAGCTAAGGACTACAAGGTTATAGATTTAGAATCTATTCACTATTAGACCTATATCTGCCTTAATCTATCTAACTATAATATCTAAAGTCTCACTCCTAATCAGTTAAATAAGGTCACCTTAATATACTATTAACTGGAGGAAGAGCTAGAGGCTATAAAGGAAGAGGCTTAACAGCTAAACGCAAGAATTTTACGCCTTTACAAGCAGAAGCAGTTATAGTATAAAAAAATAATGCATACAGTGAAAACGGGCCCAGAGGGGAGAGCGAGAGGACAAAACCTCCACACACACAAAAAGGCACACGTTCTGCCAGAGCCCTGATCAAGCAACCACCCCGAGAGGAGCGTGGAAGGCAAGAAGAGGAGCCCCTGACGCGATAGGAGAGTTATGAGGGGAATAGAGGGTGTCAAAAAGGAGAGGCAGAAAAAGAGGGCACAAGAAATAGTTTCACAGTACACACGTATATATCTGACAGATACAAATTCACAGGGTATAAAAAGATTGATTTTTCTAGGACTAGAAATTTCTCAAAAGCAACGCAGGAAGGCCCCTTCTTATAGCCTTGGAGGGAGGGGGGGGGATGCCAAGGCTGGTTTTCCTCCGGATTCCGAAACATGCCGGTTCCCCTAGACCCCGGAACAACAGTTTATTGGGGCATCAATAATGTAGAGGAGTTAGAGTAGGTGGAGAAGGAGGAGACTGAAGTAGAGCGGAGGCAGATTGCTATATAGTCCGCTAAGGTTATCCGCTAAGGTTCTACCAAAGAGGCTGGTAGGATAGTGGCGCAGGAGGCATAATTACATTCTAAGGGTAAAGTAGGAGTTTTTAACTAGAGTTCCCTAATGGGTAATAGTACTAATTAGTTTGAATTTATAGGTACTAGTAGTAAGGGTGGTAAAGGAAATGCGCCTATAGGTGGCTTGTCTTAGTGCCTAATTTTATTACTGGGAATGGAACTTGTTTGTTTATTCCTAACTGGTCCTAGTTCCTAGCTGTTCTTGGTTTACTAGTTATATTATATCGTTCTAGTCTTGTTTTTCCGTAACTAGTTATTTGTTGGTTGTTTTCCCTGTTTCAGCCGCAAAGTCTGGGGTTCGTTGTATGGTTTTATTATAACGTTGGTTCGTTATGGTTTGTTATATGTGGGGTCTTTAGGCCGCATTCCTAGCTTCTGGGATTGTTTTGTAGTAGTCCGCGCATAGTATCTTTCAAGTTCATTATAATAGTGGGTTAAATTTTAGGCTGATTCCCATATATTCTCGCTAGAGTTATAGCCTTTCCACTTAATAAGGTATTCCATTATTCCTTAGTGCTACTTTAAGTTCATAATATTTTTTACTTTATATTCTTTATTATATTTATTAAGTATTTCAATCTATATTTTAAGTTTTATATTCTTAGGTGCTAATTCTAAGAGTAAAATATAAAAGACTAAATGCTATTTTATTCCCTTAAGTAGTAAGAGTTTATAGTTAGTATCTAAAAGTTTTCTTAAAATTTTAAAGGGGCTGATTTTCTTATAGTTAAGCTTTTCGCTAGGTTGCTTGGTTTTAATATTTTAGTAAAGGAGATAGACTTTATCTCCCCCCTAAAGAATTAGTCCCTTAATTCTTTTTTAATTTATATATTTTAATATTTACTCCTATATAAAAGAAAGTTCTACTTAGATATCCTTCTAGATTTATCTAATTCATATTGCTTTTTATTCTACTGATTTTATTAGGGTATTATCTGGCAGTAATTCATAATATGCCTAAGGTTTATATTTATAGAGTGTAAAGAAAGGTGACTGCTTAGTTGTGCTGGTAGTTGCACTGTTGTAGGCAAACTGTGCTAGTAGTAGTAGTTCAACCCAATTATCCTATAGTTAGTTAATATAGTATCTGAGGTATTATTCTATAATCTAGTTAATTTATTCCGTTTATCTATTTGTTTATAGGTATGCTGTTATTAAGAGCCTATACTTTACTCTAAGTTGCTTTATTAGTAACTTCTAAAAGTTTAATATAAAGAGCTTATCTCTATTTAAGATGATTTTATATAGCATTTTATAGTTACTTATAATGATTTATAAGAATATATATGCGAGTTCTTCTATAATGCTAGCTTCCTTATATAGTATAAAGTATGCATACTTGCTCAGTTTATAAACTACTACTAAAATACTATTATATAGTACTCTAGTTAAGGGTTCTTATAAGAGAGGTAGCTTAATAATGAAGTCTAGGCTAATAGATAACTATATAACTATAGGTACTGGTAAGGGTTTTAATAATTTATATAGTTTATATCTAGAGGCCTTATTTTTATTATATAAGTTGCATTTGCTAATAATATCTTAAACCTTTTTCTTAAGGTTATAGATCTAATAATTTTACTAAATCCTTTGAATTATTGCTATAATATTTTAGTGGCTATATACTAGTACTTTATGTATTTTTATAATTAACTTATTCTATTCCTTTAGATTAGTAGAGGTTTTTCTAGTTTAAAAGTTAACTCTAATTATAGCATTAAGTTTATAGTTAAGAATAAGGCTTCTATCTTCTTAGGTTTTAAATACTATCCATTCTATAAGTAAATCCTTATCTTAATAGTTAGGTCTTTAACTAAATGTATCTGTTCTTGCGTTTTTAACTCCATTTATATGGATAACTTTAATATTAAATTATAATAAGAACTCTATATATCTAACTTATTATTTGTTAAGAGTCTTGGTTATTATGAAGGTTATAAGATTCTTATAATCTGTATAGAGTTTGATCTGCTTTTTAGCTCCTATAAGGTAGTATTACTATTCCTGGAATGTATATATTATTGCTATAAATTCCTTATCTAGTATAGTATAGCAGGTTTCTAGTTGATTAAACTTCTTACTAAAGTTTATAATAATATATATCCTTCCTTGATTATCTTTTTAAGTAAGTTCTCTGCCTGCAGCGTTATCTGAGATATTTATATAGACTTCAAATTCTTTCTCTAGGTCTACTTCCTTAAGCATAGAGTCTTCTATAACTTTATCTTTAAGTATTTAAAAAGCTTATTATTTAGTATCTATCTATCTAAAGGTGCAATCCTTCTTAGTAATGTCTATTAGTAGCTTTATAATATTACTATATTATATAATAAATTATTAATAGAAGTTGGTATATATGAGAAATGCTCTAATATCCTTAATGTTTATAAGGGTTGGCTATTCCTTAATTGCTTTAATCTTTCCTTCTTATATCTTAATTTTCTCTAGGTTAATGTTATATCCAAGGTAGTTAACTTTCTATATATACTAATTGCATTTTTCTAATTCTACTAGGAGATTAGCATCCTGAAGTTTTTTAAGAACCTTTTTAATATATCCCTTATATTTATTAAGGTTTTCCAAGAAAATAAGAATATTATTTAAATAAGTAATAATAAAGATATTAAGGTATTTATTTAGAACTTAGTTGATTATTTTCTAAAATAATATAGGTGCATTAGTTAATCTAAACGGTATAACCGTTATCTTATAATATCTATAGTATATCCTAAATGCTATCTTTTATTCCTCTCCCTTTTTTATTTAAATAAGAATATAACTATATTTTAAGTTAAGTACTATAAACTATTTTGCTCCTTTAAGTTAATCTTATAGTTCTTTAATAAGTAGGAGAGCATATTAGCTCTTAATTATATTATTATTTAATCATTAGTAGTTAATATAAAGTTATAGCTTGCTATTCTTCTTAAGTATAAAGAAGATTGGGTATCCTACTAGTAATTATAATAATCTTATAAATCCTTTCTTAAGGTTTTTATTAAGATATTCTCTAAGTGCTTTAAGTTATTCCTTATTAAGTCTATAGATAGGCTTAAATTAGGGTATTATTCCAGGTTTCAATAGTATTTCATAATCCCACTATATATATTATAATAATATAGTATTAAGTCATTCCTAGAATACTTTCTTGAATTTAAAATAGTCTTTTGGTATGTATGCTAATCTATTGGTTTTATCTTCTTCCTTTCCTTTCTTTAGGTAAAGAAGGTATTATTATATTTCCTGTATTATATACTGACTGGTTGTGCTGGAGTAGTAATCTCCTAATTGGCTTTAGTCCTTCTTTAAGGCGCTTAAGTAGCTTAATCCTTCTCTGTCTTTCTAGAGTTAGGCCTTCTGCTTGCTCCCAGAGGTATCTATGGGTCCATTTAAGTGCATCACCTATTCGCTATCCTTAGTAATATAACTCCTTCCCTT